>CM057451.1:255202500-255405000 GCA_016271365.2 Neoceratodus forsteri | reverse complement strand
AACTCCCCACTCACACCCCCAAGCATCAAAAGGACAAGACCAAACAAGCAACCACAGTCAGCCATCATCGAGCAAGACAAACATACAACTGTTTCCAGATGACACAAATGTAATGGCATTTTGTCAGGATTTGAAAAATTACGCCTGTTACGTTTATCAGCTGGTGTGAAAAATGGCTAAGTTAAATGCTGAAGTAAAAATATTCAAAATTAGCAAAGTTAGGAGTGAATGTTGAAATATTTCAGTATTCATGCACAACTCATTTTATCATATTTTCTCACCAAGTTTTCAACATATTCTTCTTTTGACCCCACCTCATCAACAAGGTAGGTGAAAATTTTCAAATCACAGCCAAAATCTGATTTAGCACAGCAATTGCAAAATCACCTTCCGGCCCGGATTTGTAAATTTCACCTGCGTTGTTCATAAGGTGGTGGTCCCAAAAAGGCCATGCTGAAAGTCTGGTGGAAAAATATTGAGAAACAGCGAAGTTGTGAGCGAACGTCGAAATATTTCAATGTTCACTCATAATGTAGACATTTTACCATAATTTACATAGAAACAGACTTTGACGGCAGATAAGGACCGCTTGGCCCACCTAGTCTGCCCATTTCCCTACCTAGAGGATAAGCTGCAGATCCTATTTAACCAATAGCCTATTTCTTCCTACCCCCCACAAAAATTGCCTTACGTCTGTCCCATGCATTCTTGAATTCTCCCACAGTTTTAGACCCCACAACCTTCTCAGGAAGGCTGTTCCATGTGTCCACCACGCTCTCTGTGAAAAAATACTTCCTCACATTGCCCCTGAGCCATCCCCTTCTATCTTCAAATTGTGTCCCCTTGTTCTTGCACATCTCTTTCTGAAAGATGCTACCCTTTTGGACTTTGTTGATTCCACTGAGGTAAAAAAGTTTCAATCTGCATCCCCCTCTCCCTCCTTTCCTCAAGGGTATACATATTAAGCTCCTTTAGCCTCTCCTCATATGGCTTCTCTTGCAGACCCTGCACCATTTTAGTTGCCCTCCTCTGAACTGCCTCCATCCTGTCTATGTCCTTGCGGAGATGAGGTCTCCAAAACTGGACACAGTACTCCAGATAGGGTCTCACCAACTGTATGTACAGGGGGATAACAACTTCCTGTTTCCACCAAATTTTCGATATGGCCTTCTTGTTACACCTCCTAAACCCGGTAGAGGGAAATTTTCAAATGACACCCAAAGGCGACCGTGAAATCACCATTCAGGATGGATGTGACAGATTTCTCCTCACTTGTTCATGAAGTGGGGTCCCAGAAAGGCCATATTGAAAATGGTGCAAATACATTCAAATTGGTAAAGTTATGAGTGTAACCCCCTGGTTCCTGAAGGGTTACTAGAACCCAGCGTAGTTAGTGGGTTTGTATGTAGGCAGCCTGGGCAGCCAACAGTTAAACTTCTAGGGTTCCCCTGGCAGCTTCTGTCGGTCATGCTGGGGAGAGTTTCAAAGTGGGAGTGGCTTTTGCAGCAGCATAAGCCACAACAGAGTGTTGCTGTGTCAGCCAGTTTTCTGCCTCAGAGCAGTGCTGTTAGCATGTGGTGCTGACTGAGGAGAACCTCAGGAGAGGTCCCACCTCTCTTCTGACCCTTTTCAGCCCCATGTCAGATCAGAGAGACCTGCATCGAGTCGTGGTGGCCTTCTTCTGCGCAGTGCCCCTGAGGGACGAAGAATCCTGAAAGTAAATCGTTCCTGTATTCATGAGTAACTTATTTATTTTTATTTTAAATTCTGGTAACCGGGTAGACCCACTGAGTCCATGACAGTCCCTTTTTCAGGGGCGACCTGGAATGAATTACAGATAAAAGTTCCATAGATATGCACACTTTACAGGGAGACATTCCATACATCTGCACACTGTACAACACAGTATTACAGAGAACATGGATCAGTGTATTTATCACATTACAATGTTCATATTACAATTACTGTTTACATTTCAACAATTATCAATACTCAATATATGTTAGTTCTTAGGTGACATTCATGGTTACAGACAATCTCAGTGGGGATACAGTTCGCAATGAGGACTTTCAATATTTAAACGGTAGCAAGTGCATCTGTTAACCTCTTACAGATGAGCCTCAAGTCTCTTTTTGACCCCCAGGGAATTACATACCTGGACATTTTCTGGAAGTGCATTCTAGAGAGGTGGGATGCTGGCAGAGATCAACCTCTGTCCCTGTGATAACCTGACTTTAGGTACATTGAGGAGCTGATGGCTTGAGGACCTGAGGGGCCTACTATTTTGTTTAGCAGATATCGTTTCAGCCAAGTTTGTTTGGGGGCGGCATTATCAAACCCGAGTTTGTAAACCAAGCATAATGATGGGTATTCAAGTTGCCCTTCTAATGTTGGCCATGACAGGGTTTGGTGCACCTGGCAGTGGTGCTCCTGTGGCTGAGCCCCTATAGCAAACCGGCTCACCCTGTGATATAGGGTAGTACGTTTTTGCATTTCCCCACCTTTTACCGCGAGAAGCAGTGGTGACCCATACAGCAGGGTATGTAGTAGGATTCCAGTTGCAATCCTTAGCCGGGAGTCCTGCGTAAGGAAAGGGCTAAGGCGGTATAACAGTCCAAGTTTCTGATTCACAGTCTTAGTCAGCTGTTCAATATATGTCTTGAAAGTGCAGTTTTGGTCTAAGATAATGCCAGAGTACTTCACTGTTTTTACTACCTCAACCTTTGTGCCATTCGAAAGACTGGGAGTCAGGATTGAAGCTCTATCAGGCCCCAGGCTTGGAGGGCCGAATAGTATAGCTTTAGTTTTTTTTCCCCCCCATTCAGCACAAGTTTGTTCCTAACCAACCAACCCTCGAGGAGCTGCAGGTCATTTATCAAAAAACTGTTCAAAGAGCACATGTCCTTGGAGGTTCTGCAGAGCACTGCATCATCTGCATATAGGATTATGTTCACTTTATCACGGTGATTCAGCATGTCATTTATGAAAACAGACTAATAAGGGCCCCAGGATGGATCCCTGAGGGACCCCATCAAGAACAGAGCAATTTTCAGATTGAGCACCCTGCTATCTGACAAATTAGATTCTTCCCATAAGGTAGTCGGTAAACCACTGACCTGTCAGACAGACAGTCTAGACCCACGAGTTGGAGTTTCGCTAGGAGCAACTGGTGGTCCACCAGGTCGAAGGCCTTGGTGAGGTCAATGAAAACTGAACCGGTGAGCTGGCCTTTATCAAGAGCTGAGAAGATATGATAGGTGAGGCAGACAAGGGTGGTGTCTGTGCCATGTTTTTTTCTAAAACCGTGTTGTCTAGGCGCAAATATGTTATTCCGCTCAATATAAATCTGTTATTTGATTACAGACGGCCCTTTCTAGTACCTTACTTAGGATGGAGGGGATCGATATGGGACGATAGTTTTGAAAAAATTACTCACCTTAGTAATGTTGTTTCTTCTAATGGAGTCTTGCTGTATTCTGACAATAGCAGTGAGTCCCAACCTTCGAACTGCCCCGGAGATGAAAGAGCTAACTTTCCATGCCAGGCATAGAATGCTGAGCTCGAGCTCGGTTGAGACTGCGTCTGTTGTTCTTCAAACTCAAACCATCAGATCTTTACGAGCTAAACTCACTAAGGCCCTGTGTGGAAGCTGTAAACCTACACTAGCCAACTGGCTACTAAACATAAAAACACATTATTTGGTCCCAAAACAAAGACTCAAGTCAGGAGACCCAAAAAATGAAAAGACAACACCCACTCACCCCAAGAAAAAGGGGGCGAAAAGAACAAGGTGGGCACCTACTGAGTGCCAACACTGCACTGCCCACCCACATCCCAAAAACAGAGGTTCTGAGAAGGGCAGGCGGGGGGGGGGGGAGGTCAGAATACAGCAAGACTCCATTAGAAGGAAACAACATTACTAAGGTGAGTAATTTTTTCTTCAAACAACATGAAGTCTTGCTGTATTCTGACAATAGCAGACTACAAAGCAGTACCTCCATGGAGGAGAGACAGAACCTACTTAGGAATAGGCTCTGAAGCACAGCTGTGAAACCGAGCATCACTCCTAGCCTGGATATCCAGGGAGTAATGCTTGGTAAAAGTGTGAACTGTTTTCCAGGTAGCTGCTTGACATATCTCTAGAATAGATGTCCATGGCAGCAGCCAGGAAGCAGCTGTACCTCTGTAGAGTGAGCCCTCAGGCCTGAGGGTGGAATCTTACCCAGTTTTTCATAAACAAAATTGGATACAAGAGAAAATCCACCTGGCAATGGATCTTTTAGTGGCAGGTTTCTACAACCCTCGCCATAAGTGAGAACAGTTGGATTTGAGTCAAACCTAGGACCCTTGGTAACGCTCTAGTAGCTAAGGGCCTTTTCACGCTTGTTGTGCAGCCCCTCTCGCCAGAGGAGGAATGGTCAGTGAAGCACACTGAAGAGACAGACTGATTAAGGTGGAAATCTGAAACCACCTTAGGCAAGAACTTCCTGTTAGTCCTGAGGACCACCTTATCTCTATGAAAGGAGATAAAATCAGGCTCCACTGACAAAGCTTGTAATTCACTTTGCGCTCTGGCAGAAGTGATGGCTACCAGAAACAGTTTTCCAAGTCAAGTACTTAAGCTCTGCTGAGGACAAAGGCCTCAAAAGGTTGCATAAGCTGAGCAATGCAAACATTAAGGTCCCAGGCAGGGGCAGGGTCCCTGAATGGAGGGTTGGTGTGAAGCAATCCCTTGAAAAACTTGGAGAATACAGGGTGAGCTGAAAGAGAAGAGGGCTTACCTGCTGAAATAAAGGCAGATACAGCTGCCAGATGCACTTTCAGTGTAGCTGGTCTCAGCCCCAAGCTATTTAAGTGGACCATATAATCAAGGACTGTGGGCAAATCAGCAGATTCTGGGGAAATATGCTTCCCAGAGCACCATATGGAAAACCTTTTCCATTTGGAATTATAAGTAGCCCTGGTGGAAGGTTTTCTAGAAGCCTTCAGGATATCCATTACACCTTGGGAGAGGTGTAAATCAGCAACTCTAACTCTTCAAGAGCCAGGCCTTGAGATTGAGAGATTTGAGGTTCGGTACTCAAACCTCCCCTGAGCACAGGTTAACAGGTTGTAATTCCTGGAAGACACAGGGGAAGATGGACTGCTAAGGACATAGGAGTGGATACCAGGGCTGTCTGGTCCAGTCTGGACCAATCAGGATCATCTTGCAGGGTTGAGATCTGATTTTGACTAGCATTTTGAACAAGAGAGGGAAGGGGGAAAAGCATAGAGAAACTTCCCTTCCCAATTGAGAACTAAGGCATCCAGGGGGACTGAGCCCAACACTGGGGGCCTGCAGCAAAAAAGGGTAAGTTGGTGATTGTCTGGGGCTCCAAAAAGATCTATCTGCGGGGTGCCCCATCTGGAAAATATCACCTCCAAGACCAGGGGGTCCAGTGACCATTCGTGATGGCCCTGGGAAATCCTGCTGAGAGCATCTGCCAGGACATTGTCCTTGCCTGGGAGGTGAACTGCCATGAGGGAGGTGTTCAGGGAGTAAGCCAGAGACCACAACTTCATTGCTTCGGTGCACAAGGCCATAGACCGAGTGCCTCCTTGCTTGTTGATGTACCACATTGTGGTGGCGTTGTCTGTTCTGACCTGTACAACTTTGTTCTGAACAGATTTGGAAATAGCTTGAAGTGCTAGAAATACTGCTCTGAGTTCCAACAGATTGATGTGGAACAGATTCCTGAAGGGACCACAACCCCTGGGTGGTGAGGTCGCCTCATGTGAGCCCCCATCCCAAGAGGGAGGCATCTGTAGAGGATTAAAGAGTGAGACTGAGTGACAAAGGGAACCCTTGTCTCAGATTGTTCTGATCCTGCCACCACCTTGAGGTCTGGATCAGGGTTCGAAATACTGGATCAATTTGGTCAGAGGGTCCTTCCTTGAGACCAAAAGGCTCTCAAATGGAACTGAATGTCCCTCATCTGAAATCCTGCTCCCTGCACTACTGCTGCAGAAGCAGCCATGTGCCCCAGGAGCTGAAGAAAATGCCTTGCTGGTCGAGACACCTGCAGGGTGAATGAGGAGGCCAGAGAGACCAGGGTCCTTGCTCTGTCCAGGGGAAGGAAGGCTCTGGCCTTCTCTGTGTCAGGCTCTAGAACTGACTTTGGAAGATTTAGAAGGAAACCCTAGGAAGTTAGAAGTTGCTGAGTTATCTGTAAGTGTAACTTGACTTGGTCTGGGGACTGGCCCACTATGAGCCAGTCGTCCAGGTAAGCCTTCTTAGAGCAGCAACTACCACTGCCAGGCATTTTGTGAATACCCTTGGAGCAGAGGTGACGCCAAAGGGCATTGCTCTGAACTGGTAATGGCCTGAGGGCAGCTCGAACCTGAGGTACTTTCGATGGGAGCTTCTGACGAGAATATAGAAGTAGGCATCCTTGAGGTCCAGGGACACTAGCCAGTCCCCTGGCCTTAGAGAGGGTAGAATAATTCCCAGAGTCACCATTTTGAATTTTGGTTTTAAAAGGTGCTTGTTTAAGTATCTGAGATCCAGGATGGGCCACCATTCTCCTGTCTTTTTTGGGGTAAGGAAGTACCTGGAGTACAACCCTTTGCCCTGGTGTAGGAGTGGAACTCTTTCCACAGCTCTGAGAGCTAGGAGGGAAGAGACCTCTGCCTCTAAGGCAAGTGCCTCTGATGGACTTGCAGGTGGAAAGGATCTGGTTCTCATCTTTGGAAACTTTTTTAAGCTGAGAACTAGTCCCTGGCTTACTATTTCCAGGACCCATTTGTCTGATGTCAGAGACTCCCAGTCCTGGACAAAGTAAGCCAGCCTGCCCCCTACAGGTAGCTGAGAATCAGCCTGGCAACCCCATCAGGTGCCTGTTTGGCAGGACTTTGGGCTGAGGGGTGGAAGCAGGCCTGCTTGTACCCCGCCTGTCTCTCCCTCTGAAGAACTCTGGGCATAAGCAGAAGAGGAGGCCTGGGCTTGCAAAAGGCTCATGAAAAGGCCTGCCCTGCCCCTGGAAGCTGGCTCTTGAGGAGTGGCCTGCCTTCTTGGCCTGTGCACTCCTATAGGTGGTCCTATACTCATCCATTTCTTCATATAATTCTCTGTTTGCTCCCCAAACAGAGAATTACCCACAACAGGAAAATCCATGGCCTTAGTCTGGGTATCCTGTGACAGGCTAGTACATCTGAGCCAAGCCATTCTTCTCAAGTGCCACAGATGTAGCCATGACTCTAGATGACACATCTCTGAGTCTACTGCAGCATGGAATTGCACCTTGATGCCTCAATACCATCAGCAGCCACCTGCTCCAGCTCCCTTGCAAGCTGGCTAGGACCTGTTTTAAGGGCCACAACAGTGTCCGCCTGGATTTTTGATACCTAGCAGTATAGGCCATATAATTGGCCTGTCTGAGTCCCAAGGATGCTGCCATGTACTGTTTCTTTGCAATGGCATCAATCCTCCTGAGTCCTTTGTCTGCGGGGTGTGAAGCCAAGGGAATGTTTGCCTTATCACAGGCTGCAGCCTGCACTACCCCAACATGGCTGCATTGTTGTGTAAGGAACTCAAGTGTCAGAGCCTGACAATGGTACCTCTTGTCCATTCTCTTATCCACAGGAGGTATAGTGTTAGAGTCTTTAAAATCTTAAATGTCTGTTTCCAAACTATTTGTGCAAGGAATAGACAGCCCCTAGACTCTGGGATATCCATCATTTCACATAGTCAGGCTCCTCCTGGTCATCCACAGCTTCTTCCATAGAAGCTGGAGGGTTTAGCCACTTTTTTTTATAAAAGATGAAATGGAGGGGACTCAGAAAGCCTAGAGGAGACACTCCTGAAGGTCTGTCTGGGAGATGTCCGGTCAATGGGCACATCCAGACTCTTCAAATCCACATTCTCATACCTCTTCCTCCTCCTCCGTTCATAAAATTCTCTAAATCATACTCTTAAACCAGTGGAACCGCCAAACCGAGCTTCGTTTGATGGTGCCGGTTCGGTCTGAACCGGGAAAGTGACTGGACAATTTTGATCGCTTTTGCTATTTCTTCAGCGGTTGGAGAGGAAAGTTTTGGCTCCACACCAGCTGATTTTTCTTTTCTAGTTCTTTTAGCCGGAACCAACTCCTCAGAATCGGCTCTCCTTTTGCCCGAAGAAGTCTCACCCTGCTCAGACGGCACTCCTCCTGGTTCGGTTTGAACTGATCCGGGCTGGCCATCCGGTTCAGCGGACTTTTTGGCCTCCCTATCCTTGAGCCTACCAGCTCTCTTTTCTAGGGTAGCTGCAGGGAAATTTTTGCAAATCTGGCAGTCTGCATTGAGGTGGTCAAACCTCAGACAATAAATACAGGTGGCGGGGTCAGCCTTGGCAAAGACTTCCCCACACACTGCAGTGTTGAAACCCAGTGGGTCCGCTTTGGTTTCTCAGACATAGTGCCAGTCCCAACCAAACTTACCCTTTATGGCAATCCGCCAGGCAAGACCCTCTTATCAGTTCCCAATCGCGTCCATGGGTCGTGGAAAAAGATGTAATAAAAACTATTTTTTTTAGAACCAATAAGAACCGGTAACCACACTCTGAAAGCACAATTTAAGATTTTTTAAACAACTTGATCGGTTCAAACCGAACCAATAAACCGTTTACAAGTTCCACACAGAATAGAATAAAATAAAAGTTATCTAGTACTCACGAATACCACAGACAGAGACTGAACAGACAGGTTACGGTTTAAATTCAGTCGAAAACCGAGAAAAGCGGTACTTTAACCGACAAATTGAACTGAGCAGAAGGAGAAATCTTCGGAGTGACTGTTCAGTGAGGCAGAGTAAAGAATCTGACGGTTTGAGTTTGAAGAACAACAGACAGAGTCTCAACCGAGCTCGAGTGCAGCGTTCCATGCCTGGTAAGGAAAGTTAACTCTTTCATCTCCGGGGCAGTTCGAAGGTTGGGACTCACTGCTATTGTCAGAATACAGCAAGACTTCATGTTGTTTGAACAACTTGTTCACGTGATCAACCTTTATGGATGGGTGTAACCAGGGCCCCTTTCCAGTGTGTTGGGACTTTCCCTTCTAGGAATGATCTATTGAGCAACCATGAGACTGGAGCAGCTATGGCTGGGCTGCAATCTTGAGCAATCTAAAGCTAAAGGGGAGGTTCTGATAATGGGAGACTTCAACATGCCAGATACAGATTGGTCAATACCAGCAGGAACATCGGCCAGAACTAGACACATAGTGGATTCCCTGCAGGGGGAGGGCCTCAAACAACTGGTACAGCAACCCACAAGAGACAGGGCTATCCTAGATCTAGTACTGACTAACAAAGAAGGGATCACAGATCTCCAGGTAGAAGGTCACCTGGGGGCCAGTGACCATCACATGGTATGGTTCAATTTGGCTACTACATCTAAATCATCCCATTCCAAGGCAAAAATATGGGACTTCAGAGGAGCTGACTTTGATAAGATGGCCAACAGAGTTAAGCTAGCCCTGGCAAAAAGAAACACAGGTGAGGAGGTACAGGCAAAGTGGACAAGCATTAAGGATACAATACTTGAAGCAACATCCCATTGTGTTAGACAGAAAAGGAAGTGTAAAAGAAGAAGGAAACCACTTTGGTTCTCAAATACAGTAGCAGAAAAGGTCAGAGCCAAAAGGCTGGCCTTCAGAAAATATAAGGGAACACAGCGGGATGAAGATAGGAGGCATACCAAACTGCCCTAAGGGAAGCAGGTAAGGCAGTAAGGCAGGCAAAGTCCCAAACTGAGGAAACACTAGCACGGACAGTAAAGAAGGTGACAAGACTTTCTATAGCTACATTAGTGAAAGGAGAAAGTCCAGAGGGGTATTGCTAGCTTAATGGAGAAAAGGGAGCATGTGAGGAGGAGGACCCTGTAAAGGCATCTATCCTAAATAGATACTTTTGCTCAGTATTTACTGAAGAGAAGGTAGGGCAGGGCCCACAGCTCAGCATCATGGACACAGCGGGAGGGAGGTGAGCACTACTCCTTCACAAAAGAAAGGGTCCTACAAGAGCTTGCTAAGCTCTAGGGTGGATAAGGCAATGGGACCTGATGGCATACATCCCAGGGTGACTTAAGGAGCCAAAGGAGGAACTAGCAGAGCCTTTAGCAGAATTGTTTAGTGAGTCTCTGAGCACAGGAGAGGTCCCAGAAGACTGGAGAAGGGCTCATGTGATCCCACTCCACAAGAGTGGTAGCAGGAGGAGGCGGGAACTACAGACCGTCAGTCTTACCTCAGTAGTGGGCAAGATTATGGAGGCACTCCTTAAGGAAAGGATAGTGCAACACCTGGAATCCATAGGGGCACAGGATCCAAGACAGCATGGGTTTACAAAGGAAGGTCCTGTCAAACTAATCTCATAGATTTCTTTGACTGGGTAACCAGAGTGGTGGACCAAGGGAGCAGTTGATGTCGCCTACCTTGACTTCAGCAAAGCTTTTGACACTGTTCCACATAGAAGATTGATAAATAAGCTAGGTAGGCTCGGTGGGTCAGAAGTTGGTCAACTGGGTGGCAAACTGGTTGACTGGCAGAAAACAGAGAGTGGTGGTAAATGGTATACAGTCAGAAGAGATGAAAGTCACAAGTGGGTACCTCAGGGATCAGTCCTGGGGCCAGTCCTATTCAACATCTTCATTAGTGACCAGCAGATGGACTAGAGGGTAAGGCTTGTCTGTTTGCAGATGACACCAAGATCTGCAACAGAGTAGATGATCCAGATGGGTGGGCAGAATGAGAAGAGATCTGGATAAACTAGCAGAATGGTCAGAAGAGTGGCAACTGGGATTTAATGCAAAGAAGTGCAAAATCATGCACATAGGGAAGAGAAACCCTGAAGCCACTTATAGGCTGGGAGGAGTTGCTAGCAGTCACAAAGGAAGAAAGAGACTTGGGCATCATCATCACTGATGACCTAAAATCATCCAAGCAGACCTCTAAAGCAGTAGGTAAGGCTAGGGGGTGTTAGGATGTATTAGTAGGGTATCACAAGTCGTAAGAGGGAGTTAATAATCCCTCTGTACAAGACACTGGTTAGGCCCCATCTGGAGTACTCGTGCAGTATTGGAGGCCACACCTTCACAAGGACATTAACCAAATTGAGGCAGTCCAGAGAAGGGCAACCAAAATGGTGCAGGGACTGCATCAGAAGACATATGAGGACAGATTAACGGAGCTCAATATGTATACCCTTGAGCAAAGGAGGAGAGAGGTGATATGATCGAGACATTTAAACACCTTAAGGGCATAAACAAGGTGAAAGAGTCTAACATGTTTAAATATAAGAAAATAGCAGGACAAGAGGACACAGCATGAGATTAGAGGGAGGCCGATTAAGGGGAATGTGAGGAAATTCTTTTTCACAGAAAGGGTGGTAGATGCATGGAATGGCTTACCACAAGAAGTGGTGGCTATGAATACAGTGCAGGGCTTCAAACAGGCATGGGATAGGCATAAGGGAGCAATACAAATGACTATGAATAGATAGGTCACTGACAGAGCAAAGGCCGATGGCACATTTATAAGGTAGAAAAAGAAATGGGCAGACTGGATGGGCCTTGCGGTCCTTATCTGCCGTCAACTTCTATGTTTCTATGTAATCTTTGTTCTAGCTTGTCATACCCAGCTGAACCATGGGGTTTTAGATTCCCAAGTAGTTTTAGGACCTCATTTTTTGATAGAAGCTTAAGATGGAAGTTCAGGAAAGGGGAAGTCATATTAGCATCCTGAGAGACTTCTGTTTGGGAAAGTGCTGCCCAGGAACTGGACTGGCCAGGTTTTGCCCCATCTCCCAGGGAATGCCTGTCTTTTGGAACAATTATACCTTAGAACTGTCAGGGGACTGTTTAAACACTCAAATGGTGCCTTCACAGTGATGAATCTGTTTGGAAAGAGTTGCCTCCCCTCTACCCAAAACTGAAACTACACTAATTTCTGTCTAGTGTATAAGGAGACGACTTTCTCTTAGTCAGTCTTTCGGATGAGACGTTAAACTGAGGTCCCATCTGCCTGTTCTGGTGGTAGTTCAAGTGGATGTTAAAGATCCCATGGCACTTCTTGAAAAGAGTAGGGGAATTTCCCCCGTGCCCTGGCCAAATTTCCCCCCATTCACTAAAATACCACCAGCAGCTTAATCTGCTTCAAAGTCAGCTGGCAAACATCTGTATCCCCTTCCCCCCCGGGTCGTGCCTGAAAATAGGCAGAATTTGTCTAGTGCACTTGTTTCTGGAACGGTTTCTCCCAGATTTTGAGGGCATGCTCTGTCCTGCAGAGAGACTGTGGAGTATGGGGTCTTGTAAATTGTGAGCCAGGTGCTGTTCACATTTCACCCTTGGACAAGCTCTGCCCTATGTCCATAACCCATAGTGCGATGGACAGGAATCCTGTGACTGGTACCATCTAAAGCGAGTTGGGGGGGGTCTGTACAAAACTGGACTTGTAGTAAAACACTGCTGTGGAATGTTTGGACTTTGTGTACCTTTCTGTACCTGCAGCCCCAGTGGGCATTTGTCTTGCAGTCCACGTCAGAATAGAACCTACTATTTGGTTCTGTTTCTGCTTGTGGAATTCATTCCGTGGACTGTGAGTTTCTTGCACCCCTTCCCCCCGTGCTATGGCACACCCAGATTCCCAGTAAAAAGGTAACTTTTTTGTGTGCTCTTTCCTCCCAAGACCGAGCCAGGTAAACTCCCCAACAAGCAAGGAGAGAGGACTGTTACTGAACAAACCAAGGTACCATGGGTCACACAGAATGGGGGCTTGTCCAGGGGTTTGGGAGGTCAGGCTGCCAGCATGAAAATGGCCTGGGGTGGTGAATTTGGTGGCAGTGCATGCGCAAGAGGAAGAACTAGCTATAAAATGCAAGTTGTCTCAAACCACGGTTTGAGCAGTGAAGGAAAAAAGTGTCATCAACTGCAGTTTAAAATCCTTCCCAGAGAGCCCAGTAATGTGCTTGAAGGGGGGGGGGGGGGAGAGAGACAGAGAGCGCCCCTGCCCTAATTTGCATGGTGTCGACTGACTGGCTGAATCGGTAAGCCCCACCCCCTTGGACTATGTGCGAGGGGACAGGCAGAGCATTGTTGGAAGTCAGAGCTAGTAGAGCAGCAGCGTTTGAATTCAGCCCTAACTGGAAATGTTTTTTCCTTGAACTTGGGACTTTGTAAAGTTTACCCAGATGGTGTGGTGGGCATAACCCCAGATTCGTGGGAAGTCATCAGTCCCATTCGCGAGTGCAGCAAACCCCGGAGTAAGTCGCCACAGTCAGGACAATCAAGAGTAGTGAAGTGTGCTCGGTGTCACACGATCATGTCTGTGCGACCAGGACAGAAGAGTTTGAAGAAAATAGTTGGTCTGTAATCATTATAATTCAAATGTACTTTAAAAATGTCACAAACGGCTAAAGGGAGCAAGTGTAGTAATAGCAGAGCAACCTTCTGGGAGACAAGTTGGTCATTTGCTAAAGGAGGCCATTGGGCCATACGGCACGGGATGAAGAGAATTTCAAATTGTAAATGCAGGTTGTAGAGGTACAGTACCACAAATCAGAGTGGAATTTAGAAATCTGTTTAGCAGGCAGGGACTCGGGGGACAAATTGTGAGGCCTAAGTGTAGTAGCACAGTAAAGTTAAGCTCAGCATACAAAGGCTCCAAAGAGCAGTTAAGCACTGCAAGCAAAATCTTGAAGTAGTAGTTCACCTGTTGAATCCGTAGGATGTGTACTGTTAAAATGAGATACAGTACAGGGTTAAATGTTAAAGGATGGATGCGGGGATTGGTAACAAAATGCATTGCCCCCAAAACTTGGCCAGGCCATTGAGAGAGTCAGCGCAAGTGTGACTAGCTACAGCTCACGTTGTGTGTTTTGCAGCAATCAGGAAAGATGGACCCCAGTGAAGAGATGTGTTACCCTTGGCATGCATACGCCTGGGTCAGCCAGCAGGAAAAAGAGCTTAGAAGGCTAGAGGAAGAAAGGGGATACTCTGGAGCCCCACACAATGTGGCCTTATCTGGACGGCCTATAAATGTGTGTGTAATGTGCTACAATCATGGGAGGGACGTGTTACAAACAACGTCACTGTTGAGCATGTCGAGAGACTTATGGACTATGCCAACCCTTGAGGTCTGCCTGGGCACAAGTCAGTTGTGCCAGACTCATGGCCTGGTGGGATGTTAATACCATACAGTCTGAAGAAGAGGACTTAGAAGAGTTCTGTGAGGAGTGGCTAAAGCAGCTGCAGGAAGAACCCTCACTTCTGGTACAGAAACCAGTCCACCAGGCGAGGAAGAGGCTGGGAAGGCCCAGACAAGGAAAAAGTCACCAGTATGCATGGGCACCCAGCAGAATCAAGCCTAAGAGCTGGGGATTGGCGTGAAGCAGGTTTTGACATCATCTCCAGTGGGGCTCGAGGCAGAGCCCAGTGTCCATGAGCAACTGGAAGAGCCAGAAGAATCTGATAAAGAAGAACAATCCCGAGGGACCACCATGCCTACTGCCATTACTTTCTCAAGGGAATGCAGCACATCCTAGATAGCCAAGGAAGAGGTCAGTGTCCTACCAACTTGGGACAGGGATGCCTGGGATGACCAGATTTGGCCACCACCTGGCCGGTCTTGGGAGTGTCACTTGCCTAGTAGCAGTAAGGAGGAAAGAGTAATCCGAAGAAAAGTGAAACAAATCTTAAATGAACAACACCTTTACTTGCCACAGTGGGCCTGGTACAAGATTAAGGATTTCTGTGAAGCATGGCTTATGGAGGAGGCCGTAAGAACGGCTGTGGGCAGAGGATACCTGTGGACCCCCGCAGGTGCTGCAGAGTTCAAGAGGAGGTGTGAGGAATGCATACCCATGTGGAGGATTGGCCACACTCTACACATGGATGTGGTAATCTGCACCAACAAAAGGGGGAGGCAGACCATTCACATGTTGCCTATGTGACGCCCAGATGGCACCACTGTGTACAAGCCACATCCTACCACCTGGCAGCAAGTTGTGTATTCCAGATCATCCTTCACATATGAACTGGTGGGGCTATGTTTTTGTTGTTTCTTGACTGTTTATACCAGTTACACCTACACCTGGTAATACACCCAAGGGATATTCTGGACAGCCTTTCCACCTTGGTCTGATTGGACATTTAGTCTGGACACTTCCGGTGGACAGTGTGCCTTTTCCAAGAACTTTGGAACTTTTCCATCTGTGATGCGTCTATGATAGAGTCCTTCAAGTACCTTAAGGGCATAAACAAGGTGCAGAAGGGCGACATCTTTCAATATAGGGGATGCACAAGAACGAGAGACCGTGATATGAGATTGAAGGGGGGCAGGGTACGGGGGAATGTGAGGAAGTTTTTCTTCACGGAAAGGGTGGTGGACACATGGAACAGTCTGCCACAGGAGGTGGAGGTGGTGGGAGCAAACACAGTGAGAGGGTTCAAACATGCATGGGACAGGTATAAATGAACCCGGGGGGAGTGGAGGAATAGAGCAGCTGACCAAAAAGGGTCAAAGGCAGCAAATACGTGTAAGCTTATGGGCAGGCTAGATGGGCCTAGCGGTCCTTATCTGCCAACATGTTGCATGCTTCTACGTTTCCAGAGACACCTTTGTCTGGGAAGTCCCAGCCTAAGGACATTTCTCCTTAGATGGACTAACAGGGTCCTTTCCCCAATTTTAATGTTTCTACATTTGTTTTGCACAAAAACACAAAAAGGAAAAAAAAAATACAAAACTTTTTATAGAAAAAACTTTATAAAACAATTTTAGAGCCAAGTAATATGTAGTTGTGTGCTTTTGTATGCTCTTTTGCAGGTGCAGCGGCAGAGGAAGAACCACCTGAGGAATCTACCAAAGCATCCAGGGATGCTTCAGGGGCTGTTTTTAGAATTGTTCTACTAATGGTTTTAAATATTTTAACGTGTACTGTCATGAACAGTTTTTACAGGTGTAAAGTTAGTAACTGTTGGTGTTAGGAAAATGCATAGCAATCCAGTGTGCATATCCTTAATAGGTGCTAATGTCTTTTGCTTTCCAGGTTTGGTAAAGGGCCTGGTTTGGGAGCCCCTGGTTTGTAGCAGTGGGTAGTGTCTAGCTAGAGGGTTTACTAATAAACACCTGGTGGAGAAGTCAGGTGAGAGCCTGATTTTGGGGATGGGCTGGTGGCCCCACAATGGTGGTAGGTGGTCAGCCTCGTTCCAATCAGGAAGCCGCCTCAGGTAGCCTGACATGCTACTGTCGAGGAATTGCACAGTTAGCCGGATGTACGTAGCTGCTACATGGCTTCCATGTCTTCTGTGGTGACCTGCCTATGCTAGTCATAGGAAGAGGAGGGGATGCACAGCCCTCCTTGTAGGACACCCAGAGCGAGGGAAAGCCTGCTGCAGTCCAAAGCCCTTGCTGCAGACAGCAAGGTTTTCTGGCAGCGGTGAGTGTAACCTCTGGGTTCCCCCAAGGATTACTAGAACCCTGTGTAGTTAGTGGGTTTGTAGGCAGGCAGCCTGGGCAGCCAAGAGTTAACCTTCTAGGGCTCCCTTGGCAGCTTCTGTCAGTCATGCTGGGCAGAAGTTCCAAGTGGGAGTGGCTTTGCAGCAGCTTGAGTCACAACAGAGTTGCTGTGTCACCCAGTTTTCTGCCTCAGAGCAGTGCAGTTAGCTTGGGGTGCTGACTGAGGAAAGCGTCAGAAGAGGTGCCACCTCTCTCCTGACCCTTTTCAGCCCCTGGTTAGATTACAGAAAGACCCATGTTTAGTCATGGCGGTGGCCTTCTTCTGCACAGTACCCCTGAGTGGGCGAAGAATCCTGAAAGTCGATCATTCCTGTAACTATGAGTAACTTATGGAGACATCCCCCATTTCTGAAAGACTTTTGTTTGGGAAAATGCTGCCCAAAAACTGGAATGGCCAGGTTCTGCCCCATCTCCCAGGGAATTCCTGCCTTTGGGGCAATTTTACCTTAGAACTGTCAGAGGACTGCTTAAACACTCAAATGGTGCCTTCACAGTGATGTATCTGTTTGGAAAGACAGTTACCTTCCCTCTACCCAGAATTGGAACTACACTCGCTTCTGTCTGGTGTATGAGGAGAAGACTTTCTCTTAGTTTTTGGTAATGTTTCTGGAACCATTTCTCCCAGATTTTGAGGACATGCTCTGTCCTGCAGAAACTCTGTGGAGTACGGGATCTAGTAAATTGTGAGCCCAGTGTTGTTCACATTTCACTCTTGGACAAGCTCTGTCCTATGTCCATAGCCTGGAAGAGGGATGGACAGGAAACCTGTGACTGGTACCCCCTAAAGCTGGGGTGGGGGGTAATCTGTACAAAACTGGATGTTTGGACTTTGTGAAGCTTTCTGTACCTGCAGCCCCAGTGGGCATCTGTCAGTCCATCATGTCAGAATAAAACATACTACTTGGCTCTGTTTCTGCTTATGGGCATTCGTTCGGTGTGTGGACTGTGAGTTTCTGGTGCACCCAGCTCCCAGTGTTATGGTTCCCGGTACAAATATATGGGTTTTTTTGTGAGCCCTTTCCTCCTGAGACTGAGCCAGGTAAACTCCCCAGCAAGTGATGAAAGAGGACTGTTGCTGAACAAATTAAGGCACCATGGGGTCACGAGTAAAAGTTCAAATCTGCTGAAATAGATTAAATTGGGGTTACCTTATTTTCTCATATCACAGTCACAGGTTCCAGCAGCAAGACATGTCTGTTCAGAAAGTGGCTCTACAACATGAGACATGTTCAGGTGAGTAAAGGTATGTAGGGGTGGTGTGTGCTGATTGGGGGTGGGGTGTGTGTGTGTGTGTGTGTGTTTGGGGGGTCATATTGGTGAGGGACCATTATCTTTATTCCAGGTTAAACTAAAGACATCGAAGGACTTTTTGGGGGGTTAATTATAGAGAACAGGCAAGCCTGCACAGGGGCTTGGGCACACTAGTGTTGGGATGATCTTTGGTGGCGCTGGGGGGTTGGCACCCTGGAGCCGCAACCTTTTTTGGGGACCTGGACGGGAGGGAGAGGCAACAAAGTCCCACTGTTCTCATACCGAGAAAGTGGGTGAACAGCTCCTTTCACTAAGCTGGGCACACAGGATTTTCAGGTGCTCAGAAAGAATAGTTACAAGTATATGTAAAAAAAAGAAAAGCCTAACACCAGAATCTAGCTAAACAGGTCCCATTTACTCAGGTTCAGGTTTTAGTTTTTTGAAAATACATCATTTGTTATGTACACTACCGGTCAAAAGTTTTAGAACACCCCAATTTTTCCAGTTTTTATTGAAATTTAAGCAATTCAAGTCCAGTGAATAACCTGAAATGGTACAAAGGTAAGCGGTAAACTGCTAGAGGTTAAAAAAAAAGTTTAGGTTAGCAAAAACTGCTGTAGAGAAATTGCAAAGAAAGCCAAGGTGTCAGTGAGTACAGTTTCCTACACCATCAAAAGGCACTTGGAAACTGGAGGAAACTCTGACAGGAAGAGGTCTGCAGACCCAAGCCACAACAGAATCAGAAGACAAGTTTCTGAGAGTCAACAGCTTACGTGATAGGCGGCTCACAGGACAACAGCACAGAGTGACTGGCACCCTGAACCAAAAGGGCTACCACAGCATTTTGCAGTGCCATGCAATACCCTCTGGTCTATGCCTAGTTGGTCAGGGGTTCATCCTACAGCAAGATAATGACCCCAAACATACCTCCAGGCTATGTCAGAACTACCTTCGAGGAAAAGAACAAGACGGTAGGCTTCAAATCATGGAATGGCCAGCACAGTCTCCAGACTTAAACCCCATCGAGCTGGTTTGGGATGAACTGGACAGAAGGGTGAAAGCAAAGCAACCTACAAGTGCAACACATTTGTGGGAACTTCTGCAACAGCGTTGGGAAGAACTTCCCAAACAATATTTGATGTCCATTGTAGGAAGAATGCCACGAGTGTGTTCGGCAGTTACAGTATATCTGCAAAAGGTGGCTACTTTGATGAGTCAAAAATTTAGATTAAATTTTGTTAAACAAAATGATTCTATGATTTCTTTTTTATCTCCAATTGTTTATTTGTTCTATGCTTTAATTTCAGAGTACATTGAGACATTAACCTGCGTAAATTTCAATAAAAACTGGAAAAATGGGGGTGTTCTAAAACTTTTGACCGGTAGTGTATCTTCAATTTTTTTTTTAGTTATTTAAAAAAAAAAAATGATAGCCCTCACCATTGGTATTTTTTCCAAGTAAATCATGAAAAATAAGCCCTCATTATAGCGTTTTTTTTTTTTTTTTTTTTACCATTCGTAACAGAGGGCCTTAAAGAAAAAAAAAATCTGTGCAACTCTGGAACTGTTAAAATATTTTTTCACAAAACCTTTGAGAAGCACTACTTTGTCCACCTTGAAAGTTTCATGAAAAAAATTATGTACTGTCTAGTGAGTGTGTGACAGCAAAAAACATGTTAACCAATGGCGAAAAAAAATCATCACTTTTCTAAAAAATCAGTGTTCCCCATCTCGGAAACCACAAAAAGATGCTGGCACAGAACTTATGTCTTTAGGCTTTGCCACCCTAACCGCGCATGCAAATTTTTAGGCTATTCTGTTGTACGGCAAAGTTCTAAGTGCAAAAACTGGGTTTAACACCAAGTACTCCACTCAACCCTAACTATAGGGATACTACCACATATATTTATATGTACAACACACACACACACACACACACACACACACACACACACACTTGCATGCATACATATATACAGTGCTTCAGATAAGGTGAGTAAAGGCCTATTCTACTCCCCCCTATGTTAAGAAATAAACACTTTTCAATGAGCACCGATACTCATCCCAACACTTGCAAATGCTCCACACCTCATGGAATAGTGCTTCTTAACATCATTGGTGATTAAAAATGTGCAGCTTTTTCTAAAGTGTAAAGTAACTGTACACATCCAAATTTTGTTTTACTCACCATATTTCAAAACTGGTGGGTAAATTACTCTTACCTGCAAACAATTATCTGGAGCAGTGTGTGTGTGTG
The DNA here is from genome assembly GCA_016271365.2 of Neoceratodus forsteri. Taxonomy (NCBI): domain Eukaryota; kingdom Metazoa; phylum Chordata; order Ceratodontiformes; family Ceratodontidae; genus Neoceratodus; species Neoceratodus forsteri. Next base: position 255,384,969 of record CM057451.1, on the reverse strand, counting down.
TGTATGTGTGCGCGCGTGCATGTCTGATTGCTGTCCTCTCAGCTGACCTCCATATCCTCACAGCATCCTCCCAATGGGTGAAAATATCTGAAACCTACACAGTGTTTTCTTACCAATGCTGGCAGACAATTCCATCTCAAGACAATGAGCAAGCGGTTCAAACTACACAGTATGCTTGAAGACGCTAGAGGCTTCCATGGGTATGTCAGGATGTGTGAGCGTGAAAGGTCCTACCATTGCTGCATTTCTGCAATATATAGAAATCCTACTGGGATGACCACATACCACCACAGAGCGTTAGTCATACAGGAGACTTGGATTCAAACCCAAACCTGTGGAACTACAGGATAACTGCTGCATCATAAAGAGGATGTGTTCAGACTCTTGGCAGCAGATCTTGCAACCGGCTACCACAACAGCACCTCCTACTGGCTGATTACGGAGCAGAGGGAGAAGATATTGCATCTAACCAGGGTGGCCCCAGTCAGCCATCCCGAATGAAGTGATGGGTAGAAACAGCATCAGTCTACACAAATGGGGTGAGGAATTTGGAGAAATCTTGTACACATAACAAAAGGACAGAGAAAAATTCATAAATATCCAATACTTTTACACCAATTCAGACTTTTTGCCTTTAAGTGTTTATTTCAGCCCACCTTGATGAAACATTTGAGTGTAACGATGTTTAGATGTTACATTGCACTGTGAGGCTGAAACGCTCCGTTTCTGCTTTTAAAATGTATTTTAATCTCACAACATTGTTGCGAGCACCTGCGACACTCGATTGCTACTTCCGGGTCACTTAGACCCATAAAACTCGCCCCTGCAGCAAGAAGGCGGGCCATTGATATGCGTACTATCCTAGCTTGTGAAGTCATTTGGGGGAATTTAGCAGCACAAATATTTCTTTTTTAATTAGTGTGATCTGTGTGTACCTTGTGGATGTGAGCCATACTGTCCTGCATAAGAAAGTGGGTAGAGAGTTGTGAGTGGTTGCCATAGCGACACTAGCACTGAAAACCGTATGAAACTTAAGTGTTTATGTCAGCCCACCTTGATGAAACATTTGAATGTAACGATGTTTAGATGCTACATTGTACTGTGAGGCTGAAACACTCTGTTTCTGCTTTTAAAATTTATTTTAATCTCACAACATTGTTGAGAGCACCTGCGACCCCCGATTGCTACTTCCGGGTCATTCAGACCCATAAAACTTGGCCCTGCAGCAAGCAGGGTGAGTGTGGGCAGGGGCGTCGGCACATGTCTACTGGGGAAGCTGGAGAGCCAGATGGTAACACTAGTTTATACGCCCTGCAAGGTAATATAACTGGCATAAGGATGATATGCAGTGAATGCCATATGTTTAAAAAAGGGGATGGGGTTAGCACAGCTGATTATATTTGTGCTAAATGTTTCGAAATAAAAGAGCTGAAAGTTGAAATTGAGACCCTTAGGCAAAGGAGCAAAACCCAGTCTGAAATCAACAGTCTGGAACGATATATTAATTCCATGATCGAAACTTCTCCTGAGGAAAATTTGTTAAACAGTGCAAATGTTGTGCTTCAAAATGGAGCTGAAAGTCCTGATGAATTTAGCACAGAACAATGGTGTCTTGTTCAAAATGAACCCTCACTAAAAAGGGGCAGAAGAAACATAGGGGGTTCATCAAATATATTGACCCCAAACAAGTTCCAGGCCTTGTCATCTGCTGTGGAAACTGAGTCAAATGAAACATCGCACATCTATGCTAATCCTGAGGTATTAGATCAAGTTCACCTAAGCCCACAGGGCCCTGAGCAAACAAAAAGGCACAATGATACTCCCATATCCCCAACCCATTGTGATATCTTATACATTGGGGATTCTATCTTGCGCTATGCAGACCATGTTTTGTGCAAAGCAGGAACGAATACACCACAGTGAGTGTATTACCAGGGGCTGGCATAGGTGATATCAAGCAGCTCCTACCGGGACTATTAGACAATATAGCATCACCTGTCACAATTTTACATATTGGAGTTAATGATGTTGGGTAAAGAGGCCTTTTAGACATCCAACAGGACTTTGAGTCTGTAGGGTTGTCCCTAAAGAACCGAGGGTGTGATATTTTCATCTCTGGGCTGCTCCCTGTTCCAAGAGCAACGAATGCATTAATTAGGGAATTACAGAGATTAAATGGTCGGCTTAAACATTGGTGTTTCAGAGAGGGGCATGTTTTCATTGACCACTGGCAGGAATTTCAGAGCTTCCACCTATATGCTCGCGATGGACTACAATTAAATAATCTGGGAAAACGCTTACTGGCACAACAACTTGGAAAGACAGTAGGTGATCATTTAAACTTCATCAGCAGGGGGATGAGGAGACCAGAAGTGTAGGATCACACCTACAAGACAGACACTAAACTACAACTGGAACTTCTTATTAATTAATGCCAGAAGTTTAAGAAACAAGCATGTCGAGCTCCAGTTATTAATGCATGACAATACAATTCATGTTTGTGCCATTGTTGAAACCTGGTGGCAAGCAGAGGAGACCTGGGACAAGTATATTCCAGGGTATACACTTTATAATAAAGATAGATCTCAAACTAAAAGTGGGGGTGTAGCATTACATATCTCTGACTGTATTCCTTCTGAACGTTTGGATACATCCAATTGGACAGAATCTTAAGCTCTATGGATCAAACTTACCCCACCACACGCAAAGGCTATTAATCTAGGTCTCGTGTATAGGCCACCATCTATTAAAAACAAAGAGGATACTATTCTGTTATATTTTATAACACAAATAGTTTCAGCCAAGGATGTTATACTATTAGGTGACATGAATCTCCCTGTTATCAACTGGGATACACAAAGAGCCCAAGCCACTATGGAAACCAGTTACCTAGACATATTTAATTTGGCAGGCTTAGAACAATGTGTGTCCTGTAATACTAGGAACAACTACATTCTGGATTTCGTGTTAAGCAATTTAAAATAATCATATTCAAAACTGTAGGGTACTGCCACCTTTGGGTTCTAGCGACCATTCTATAGTAAGTTTTCAATGTGTGTGATCCCTTGGGGAGACTAAAGGTGACACAAACATTTTTAAATATGATGCAGCTGATTATGACCAAATAAAAAAAGGATTTAGCAGGTTGGAGTTGGGAATCTGATTTTGCCAATATAACAGTTTCTGAGATGTGGGACAAGCTAAATAAAAAAATACATTCTTTAGTTCTGAAGAATGCACCACAAAAAAAACAAATGTAATGGGACAATAAAATCTCCACCTCCCTGGATGACCTCTGAGATTAAAAAATTAATTAACAAAAAGAATAAAGCATTCAAAAAAGCAAAACAGAGTGGGGACAAATTAGCCTGGGTGTATTACAAAAAATGCTTAAAAAATGTAAAACATAACATTGCCTCAGCTAAAGATAACTACGAGTTAAAATTGGCCACTAGGGTTAAGGACAATTACAAAACTTTCTAGTCATACAGAAATAATAAAAAGGGCCAAAACAGCAACATCGGCCCAATAAAAGCAACTGATGGTACCCTAATAACGGACCTTACCGAGATGGCGGAGCGGTATAATAATTACTTCTCCTCTGTCTTCAACAAGGGTTTACCTCCAAATAATAAAGTAACAAAGACTGCTCAGATTCTACTTTTAAACTTGATGTAGCTAATGTAGCTAGCAGACTTAGTAAAATTAATCAAAATAAAACACAAGGGCCCGACGGCATACACCCTTGGTTGATCTAGAAGCTCGCCGATTTTTTAGCCAGCCCAGTCACTCATCTCCTTCAGAAATCTCTAGAAAAAAGGTGAAGTCCCTAGGGACTGAAGACAGGCTATGGTTACCCCCATTTACGAAAAGGGATCAAGGCAGGAGGTGGAGAGTTACAGGCCTATCAGCCTCACTTCTGTGCTGGGCAAGATCCTAGAGGGTATTATAAAAGATTATATCAACGATTTTATGAGTTTGACTGGAGTCGTGGATCATAAACAACATGGATTCACTAAGGGGGAGGTCCTGTCAAACCAACCTGTTGGAATTTTACAGTAAAGTTAGTAGAAGCCTGGATGAGGGCCAATCTGTAGATGTTGTCTTCCTCGACTTTGCCAAGGCTTTTGACAAAGTCCCACATACTGAATTGGTTAATGCTCTAATTGATCAAGGCCTTAATACACATATAGTTAAATGGGTCCAGTCATGGTTGTATGGGAAACACCAACGAGTGTGTATTAGGGGTAAATCCTCAGGGTGGGTGGATGTCACCAGTGGAATCCCCCAGGGCTCAGTTTTAGGCCCCCGTTTGTTTAATTTATACATTTCCTCAATGAGTACACATTCTGGGGTATGGCTAGCTAAATTCGCCGATGACACTCGCTTAGGTTATCCTGTAAATAACCAACAAGGCAGTGACATCTTACAGGAGGCCCTCACTGACTTAGAACTATGGGCTCATAATAAGAAATCAATATTTAACCTTGACAAATGTACCATTATGCACATGGGCAAACAAAATTAAAAAATTCAGGTATACATTGGAAGGCACGGCACTTAGATGTCATGGACGAAAAAGATCTGGGTATAAGAGTCAGTAATGACCTTAATTTCAAAATGCACTGTAGCCAGGTTGTTAAAAAGGCAGGCAGAATATTCCATTGTATACACAGACATATCAAGAGTAGGAACAAGGAGGTTCTTCTTCCTCTTTATAACACTTGTGGTACACCCCCACATGGAGTATTGCACCCGGTTGTGGGCACCTGGTAATAAGGGGGATATTAGAGCCCTTGAGAGGGTGCAGAGGAAGGCAACTAGAAACATTAGTGAAGTTAGAGGTCTAAATTATGAGCAAAGGCTACAACAGTTGGATATGTTTACACTTTAGTACCATAGACTGAGGGGTGACAAGTGCCTGATCTACAGGGCCCTAACTGACGCACAAATGTGGGAACAGTTGGGCTTGATATTGAGGATCCAGCCACATAATACCAGAGCTCACCATTTCCAATTGTTTAAGGATAAATTTACTACACAGAAAAGAAAATTCTGGTTTAGTAGAGTGAGAGAGATCTGGAACATATTACCTAACATAGTTGTAAACAGCAAAACCATGATAGAGTTTAAAACAAATATTGATAATTTTCTTATTAATAAAGGCATTCAGGGCTATTTGTAACTTATGACGAGCTAAATGGACCAACGTCTTTATATGCTCAGCACAACCTATGTTTACCTATGTTTGGTGCAAACTGACTAACCAAAAGTCATGTACAATGACCAGACCTAAAGCTGGTTGCTACAGGCCATGGACATTGACCAGATCTTAAACTGGGTTCTATATGTATATACAATGTACACAGACAAGACCTAAAGCTTGGTGCTATGTATAGGTCATGTAGCCAGACCAAATCTAAAGCTGGGTGCTACAGGCCACCTACCCTGACCAGACCTACACCTGGGTGCTACAGGCCACGTACCCTGACCAGACCAACACCTGGGTGCTACAGGCCACGTACCCTGGCCAGACCTACAGCTGGGTACTACAGGCCACGCACCCTGACCAGACCTACAGCTGGGTGCTACAAGCCACGTACCCTGACCAGACCTATAGCTGGGTGCTATAAGTCATGGTGATGACCTGAGACCTCATTTTTGGATCCAAGATGGCAGCTGAGTACGAGCTGCCTGAGGTTTGGGCTTCGAGCTAGGACCAGAGTTCATTTTATTTTAATCAACTAATTTTATTTCACGTCTTCGTTTTCTACTTATTTTATTTATTTGCTTTAGTTAGATTTAGTTTGCTGGGTCCTCAATGAAGTAAACAGTATCTTCATATGAACAATGGATCAAGTAGTTAGTTTATTTTACGGCGGCTCACTTTCGTCAGATGTGAGTCTTAATCCGTTACGGCTGCTACTGTAACGAATTTTAAACCAAGTTCGTGAAGAATCGTGGCGTTTTGCCTGGAATTACTGTTTGGTGTGGTGAATCGGGAAGACATGCTGTAAGCTCGGAAGAACTGCCACATCGAGTTCAATTTCTGTCGAACGACTGTGAGAGCTATTTCGGTGCAAGTGGTGGTGCGGTGAGAGCGCATTTGCGCATTATGAGTAAACTACCTCAGAGTGTGGCTTAATGAAGTCTTTTGCTCTGAACTGTTCCTACTACATGGAAGATTAAGTAACAGAGTGGCTCTGTGATCTGGGAATCCGGTTGTACTGAACTTTACACTCTGAGTTTTCTGAAGATCTGTTTCCTGGCGTTTCCTGGTGTGGTGAGAGCACTTTCAGGACCACAGAATATTTGAATGCAGTCTGAGGAGTATTTTGCCCCTTGGAATAGGGTGTGGTGAGAGCAAATCCAGTGATCGTGTTTTCCTCTGAGCATACCCAGTGTCTGCGTTTACCCTATGGCCTTTAGGTACTTGCTTCTCTGTTGCCCCGGGGCGGGGGGAGAAGACACCTAGCAGGTTCTGGGTTGTGTTGGGTGTCCAAGGAGGATGGTAGCAGGGGTCTGGACTGGAGGGTCTAGCTTCAGTTGCTGCTGTTAGGTGTGGGGAGCTTTGTAGCCAGTGGATTACTGAGTCCCTTAACACCTTCCAATTGGGCCCTTGCCCAGCCTTTAACAGCACTGTTGGTTTGTTGTTCCATGGCAGGGGAAGGTGGCATTTTACCTCTTGAGCTGTAATACTGAACTAAGGGCGACTACCTGGCTGGCCTGCAACCAGAAGGGAATCTGGTGGGGTACAGATCGGTGGATGTGTGCCCGAGGATTCCTAGATTTTTCTGTGGGGGGAGAAATCGCTCTCTCCGTCAGGAGCCTTTAGTTGCTGGCTGCGGCTTGCCGGGTTTAGCCTTTGGGGATGGTATTTGGGGTTAAAGCTCTGGAGTGACACTGAGAGGAGGAGAGTGGATAAAGAAATTGGACCCGATTACCTGGAGACTGTTCTGGCGGCTCATTCGTTTTACAAGGAACTTATTATCTGACTGTTGAGGTAGTGAGAGTACCTCTAGACAATTTGAATTATTCAGAAACTGTTCTAGCGGCTCATCTATTTAAAGAACTTTATTATTTCACTGTTGAGGCATTGAGTGCACTACATGATAGCAGAATTTTTTATATATACACATTTATAATTTTCATTATTGTAATTCTGTTATGCTATTTTGTTCTGTATACCCTGTGAGAGGGGATTGTTTATTATTTTTCTTCTGTTAATTTATTTTCTTTTTGGGTTTAAATGATTATTTTATAGTGGGGGGGTAGTTCAGTTGATCTATTTTGGGGTTTTAGCTTTGTCTTTAGTTACGTTTTATGATTTGGGAAATCAAGTTGGTGTTTTTATTATTTTTTTTAATAAGTGTTAATTGTGATGTGCTTGCTTGTCCCTCCTGTCTTGTGCTACTCGGCCTCCACTCTCCGTTCCCTCCACCCCTTCTCTTCTCCCCTCCTGCTTGCTCTTACCCATCAGCGCTGTCGGGTGTTGGGGATTGCTCGTGGGGGTAGGGGGGGTTGCAGACAGCGGAGTGAGCGGGGCTCTCCCATAGAGGTGGTTAAGTCCAGAAGACGCCCTGGGGCGAAATGGTACCAGGAACGTGGTGATTCCATTCTGGTTTCCATACCCAAGGGCACCTCCAGCTTGGGAGGGCAAGTAGTTGGGTCAGCTCGCCAACCTCGTCCAACTCGGGGCGCTGTTATGCAATGCCAGATCTGTTTGCAACAAGACTGGTCTTATCTCAGACTTTGTTGCTAGGGCAGATCTGGTTTGCATTACCGAGACCTGGTTCAATGGGAATGCGGCCCCTTTTTTTTTTTTTTTTTTTTAGAGGCTGCTGTTCCCACAGGGTACTCTGTTATACATCGCCCGAGATTGGACCGCGGGGGAGGGGGGGTTGCGGTCTGTTTCAAGACTGAATTGGGCCTAACTGGTGTACCAGTTGAGGAGGCCAGGTCATTCGAGTATACTGTGGTAGCTGGTGTCGGGTGCAGGATTGCTCTCATCTACCGTCCACCAAGTGATGAGAAGCTTTTCCTGCAGGAAATAGCAGACTTCACCGCCGACATAGCACTGGAGTCTCCCAGACTGATGGTTCTGGACGACTTCAATGCCTGGGTCGACGACGAATCCTTGCTTTTTGGTCAACATTTCCTCCAGGTGATGACATCTCTGGGCTTTACACAGGTTGTTTCCTCAGCTACACACAAGGGAGGTCACTCTCTTGACCTGGTCTTCCTCCTGGAGATCGAGGCCTCCGATTTAGTGGTGGAACCAGTCGGTTGGTCTGATCATTACTCAGTTGGGTTCAACTTTGAGGCCCCCCTGGGTAGGTCGGCCCCTGTGGAGTTGATCAGGTACCGCCCTTTGCAGGATGTGGTCCCTGAAGACCTGATGGCGGTTATCAACCTCTCGTTGTTGGATGAGTCTTGCACTGATCCCGAGCAGTTGGTTGTGGCCTATAATGGGGCCATATCTTCAGCTCTCTATCAGACTGCCCCCATCCGTGTTTGCCCCCTTCCGTGTCGCCCTGGAGCCCTGTGGTTTGATGGAGCTCTGAGACAGTTGCAGAAATTGGGGCATAGATTACAGCGTCATTGGAGGAAGACCGCCTCTGATGCCGACCACCTTATTTTGATAGAGCATTATAAACTCTACCAAACTGAAATTTCCCATAAGAAGGCAGAATTCCTGTCCAGGGAAATTTCTGTCGCTCAGAATCGACCGGCTCAACTCTTCAGAACTGTTGACAGGCTATGCAACCCAACCTGTCAGCAGCTCCATCGAGTTTTTACACAAACTGATTGTGATGAGATCGCTCGCTACTTTGCGAACAAGGTCGACGACATCAGGAGGGGGTGCCACAAGCTTCACTCTAAAGGGGTTGCTTTTGGTCGGTGCTTTGTCGCAGAGCCCGGAGTTTCCTGGAGTACCTTTGACCCGCCAGATCTCGTAGACATTATGAGGCTTGTCCAGGAGATGCGTCCCACGTGCTGTAGTTTAGACCCTGGTCCTACTTCCCTGATTTTGGGTTGTAGTGAGATCATTGGCCCGGTCTTAGCTCGGATTGTCCGGTGCCCTTTAGATATGGGTGAGTTCCCTAGCTCCCTGAAGGAGGGGATGGTGATCCCCCTTCTGAAGAAAGCTTCTTTAGACCCAGAGAACCTAGTAAACTACAGGCCTATCTCTAACCTCCCTTTTGTGGGGAAGGTTATTGAGAAAATTGTGGCTGTTCAATTGGATAACCATTTAACCATCCACAATTTATACGAACCTCTCCAATCTGGTTTTCACAAAAGGCATAGTACAGAGACTGCTCTGGATCGGGTGCTCAATGATCTCCTGATGGCGAGAGATCAGAGACACCGCTCTATCTTGGTTCTCCTAGATCTATCTTCAGCTTTTGATACTGTAGACCATGGGGTTCTGCTCGAATGCCTGAGGTTCATCTGTGGGCTGTACGGTACAGTCCTCAGTTGGTTTTCATCTTTCCTCGCTGGGAGAACGCAGAGGGTGGTCTTGGGTTTGTTTTCATCTGGGGCTTTCTCTATGCCTTGTGGGGTACCTCAAGGTTCGGTGCTGTCCCCCATGTTATTCGCAGTATATATGCTGCCCCTCTGAAACACTGTAAGACAGTATGAGCCAAGGTTTCACTGCTATGCTGATACCCAGCTGTACCTGTCTTTTGCACTTGACCAGGTTGGTGCTCTCTCGGTACTGAACAACTGTCTCGCAGAAATCCAAGACTGGATGAATTCCAGCGGTCTAAAGTTGAACCCTGGAAAGACTGAGGTTTTGGTCGTGGACCCAGGTCATAGGGTAGAGGGATTGAGGACTGGGCTCCCTTCTGGCTTAGTTCTGGGGGAGGCACAGATTCTCACCTCCGAACGGGTGCGTAACCTGGGAGTGGAGCTTGATGTTGGTCTGACTCTTCGTCATAGGGTGTCGGCAGTCGTCAAGCTAGCCTTTTTCCACCTTAGGAACATTGCCAGGATTAGGCACCTTGTTCCACCCAGTGACCTGCCTGTTCTGGTCCACGCCTTTGTGACATCGTGCCTTGACTACTGCAACTCCCTTTATCTAGGGCTTCCTAGGGTTGATACCTGCCACTTGCAGCTAATGCAGAATGCGGCAGCACGTCTGTTGACTGGGGCATCGAGGAGATCCCACATCACCCCTGTGCTGCACGCTCTGTACTGGCTGCCAATACAGTGGCAGATCACCTTCAAAATAGGTCTATTGACTTACAAAGCCCTAAACGGACAGAGTCCCGATTACTTGAAAGAACTCCTGGTTCCTTACACTCCTGTGTGACAGCTCCGCTCAGCTGACAAGGGGTTGCTGGAGATTCCAAGGGTTAATCTGAAGTCATTCAGTGCGCGTGCTTTTGGATTTGCGGCACCTACCCTCTGGAATTCTCTGCCCCGTCAGCTCCGGGAATGCAGGACAGTGGGGAGTTTTAAGCAGGCACTAAAAACTTTTCTACGGGAAAAGGCATTTCCAGTTTTATTGTGATTTCATAAGATATGTATCTGTGTATGTTTTATCTGAATTAATTCTGTACAGCGCCTTGGAATTTTGAAAGGTGCTTTATTAAATACATTTTATTATTATTATTACCCTGACCAGACCTATAGCTAGAAGCTATAGGCCATGTACTCTGACCAGACCTAAAATCAGAAGCTACAGACTATGTACCCTTACCAGACCTAAAGCTGTTTGCTATAGGCCATGTACTCTGATGAGACCTAAAGTTGGGTGCTACAGACCATATACCCTGACCAAACCTACAGCCGGGTGTCACAGGACATGTAAAATTGCCAAATCTAAAGCTGGATGCTACACGCCATGTACACTGACCAGATCTACAGCTGAGTTGCTATGTGAATGCCATGTAAACTGATCAGACTTCAAACTGGAAGCTACATGCCATGTACTCTGAGCAGACTGAAAACTGGGTGCTACAGGCCATGAACACTGACCACACCTAAAGATAGGTGCTATGTACAAGCCATGTAATCTGACCAAACCTACAGTTGGGTGTTACGTGTAGGACTTGTACCATGACCAGACTTAAGGCTGTATAAGGTCAAGTACCCTGACCTAAAGCTGGGTGCTATAGGCCACGTACCCTAACCAGACCCAAAGTTAGGTGCTATAGGCCCTGTACTTTGACCAGGCCTAAAGTTGGGTGCTATAGGCCCTGTACTCTGGCCAGACCTAAAGCTGCGTGCTATAGGCCCTGTACTCTGGCCAGACCTGAAGCTAGGTGCATAGACAATGTACTGGTATTAGGTATAGGTTGTGTACCTTGACCAGACCTAAAGCTGGGAGCTATAAGCCATGTACCTTGATGAGAACTAAAGTTGGTTGCTAAAGACCACAGGTTCCACCAAGTCTCATCAACAAAAAAAATTGTCAATGGAAAATATAGTGACACATATTTGCCGACGGCGATCACATCGCCCAGCAAATGTGTCGACTGACAGCCACGGTGCCCCATGCTCTGGGGCACATTTTGATTGCGGGGGGCTTTGCCCTTCGCACCTGCCAGACTTATAGGTTACCAACTCTGGGGGGGACCCCCCCAACACCAGGAGTTGTATCTGCACAGTGCTACCACAACCCATTCGACACTGTGGATGTCGAACGGGTTGTGTTGCCGTAATGGATTCACTGTTGGGGTTTCACCCTAACAACAGTATACCAAGGCCATGTATACTAACCAGATCAAAAGTCGGGGTGCTATGTATAAGCCATGTAAACTGACCAGATCTAAAGACAGGTACTACATATAAGCCATGTAAACTGACCAGAACTACAGCTGGGTGCTATGTGTAGGCCATGTATCCAGACCAAACCTAAAGCTGGGTGATATAGGCCACGTACCCTGACCAGACCTAAAGCTGGGTGATATAGGCCATATACCCTAATCAGACCATAGCTGGGTGATATAGGCCATGTACCCTGACCAGATCTAAAGCTGGGTGCTATAGGCCAAGTACACTGCCCAGACCTAGAGCTGGGTGCTGTAGACTATGTACCCTAACACCACCTAAAGTTGGGTGTTATAGGTCATGCACCCTGACCAGACCTAAAGTTGGGTACAATATCCTTTTACCCTGACCAGACCTAAAGCTCTCCCTCTCTTCAGCGCATTCTAAGGATCTCCACTCATCCCTCTTGCAACCCCCGACTCCACGTGCTTCTACTCCAGGGTGTTTTGTTTTATTTTTACTACTGACTTGAATTCCAAGCCCTCGTTAGTCTATTTGCATTGTATTACACTGTATGTATCATGTATGTGCTAGTCCACTGGCAATGTATTATGACTGTATATAATTTTGTACACAAGATTTCTGTCTTGCGATGTCTATTGGCAATGTATTATGACTCTGTATAACATTTCTGTCTTTATTTATTGAATTTTGTTGACCTGGTAAGCCCACTGAGACTAGAAGTCCCTTTTCAGGGCGACTGTGGGGCTGGGGAAGAGATACAGATGGTAACCAACTGAAATTGAACCAGATTAAGCTGTTGGTGGTATTTTTAGTGAATGGGGGAAATCTGGCCAGGACACTGTGGAAATTCCCCTACTCTTCTCAAGAAGTGCCATGGGATCTTTAACATTCACCTGAACCGGCAGACATGACCCCGGTTTAATATCTCATCCGAAAGATGTCTTATGATTTATTACATTGTATTATGTCTAAATAATATTATTATTAAACATGTTTGTACTAACCCCATATTGTACCATCTCCCTGGCTCACACCTGGAAATGAGTATCTGCTTATCGTGCCTTTCCAAGTTACCAAATTTTAAATAAATAAATTTAACTAACTAAATGAACAGCTGGGTGCTATAGACCACTTACACTGACCAGACCTAAAGCTGGGTGCTATGTACAGGTTGTGTACCATTACCAGACATAACCTGGGTGCTATAGGTCATGTACCCTGACAAAAACTAAAGTTGGGTTCTACAAGTCATGTACACTAACCAGACCAAAAGTCAGGTGCTATGTATAAGCCATATAAACTGATCAGACCTACAGCTAGGTGACAAGTATGGGCCATGTACCCTGACCAGACGTAAAGCTGGGTGCTACAGGTCATGCACCCTGACCAGACCTAAGGCTGGGTGCTACGTACAGGCAACATAGCTTGAGTAGATCTAAAGCTGTGTGCTATGCATCAGTCATGTACCATGACTGGACATGAAGTTGGGGTCTATGTATATGTCATACAGTCAGACCAGACCTAAAGTCGGGTTCTATGTATAAGTGGTGCAGCCTGATCAGACCTAATATTGGGTGCTACAGGCCATATACACTGATCAGACCTAAAGCTGCGTGCTATGTATAAGCCACGTACCCGGCCTAAAACTGAGTGGTATGTGTGGGCCATGTACACCAACTGAACCTAAAGCTGGGTGCCACAGGCCACATATCCTGATCACAGGTAAAGATTAAGTCTGTGTATAGGCCATGTACCCTTTGTCACAAATGCACTCCAGGGGTCAGGCCCTCTGCTCCTATAGTGCCCATCCTCGAAGTGCAATATGTGAACAGGAGACAAACAGGGAAACCCTCCTGTCTGTTTTGGGTCTGAGCAACCAACAGTTTCAAGTCCTGGGGTCAGTTGTGAACCCTTTTACGCTAGCACGCCCAGGTAATGGTATAAATATCACACCCTCTTTGTGGAAAGCAATGCAATACTTAACTCAGCGGGCACACAACCTGGTTCACAATCCCCCTTCTGATTCAATTGAGACCTAGGTATTTTCTTAACTTGCTGCATTTGGTGGCACACTATAAGTACTTTGACAGTTCTGTCAGAATCATCAACACTGTCCCAGCATTCACACTCAAAATGAGAAAATGGCTTAGGCAGGATTACAAGGAAAACATAATTTATTAAAATTAAAAATAGTAACTACAATACAAAACATAGAACATACAACATTAATGGTACAGTCATAAAAACAAATGGACAAGTATAAACAAAAAGCAAAATAACAGGTTCCCAGCACACACCAAACCCATAAGAAGGATGCCAGACAGAAATACAGTTAAAACTTTACATTTTTATTGCGTACAAAAATACCACACCTGACATGTTTCAAAGCCAAAAGCTCCTTTCTCAAAGGCTAATGTGAACCAGAACACAGCGCTCTTAATATATTGAACAAAACACACCATGTGACATTCTAAAAACTCTTAAAACACCTCTATAGAAACCATTTAAGTAATCACTATATAGAGCAATAGTTCTCAGACTTTGTCACAGTGAGCCTCCCCAAATCCATGGAAAAGGTTTTGAGCCTCCCCCAAAAAACTGAAATAATCTTGGGCCTCCCCCAAAGAAAATAACATACTGTACTTTGGGCAGTTCACCATGACTAAATTGAAACCCCTTTGAGTACTTGGCTCACGTTCAGTTCTTTGTGTTATACTGATGTGGAACCTTTGAAAAAGCATTATTTGAATATCAAATAAATAAAATACATAAATATTATTCAGCTTACTGTAACCACCCCCCCTTACACGCCAGCCTACTTGCTCCACTATTTTTATTCTTGAACTATTGTTACCCCTTGTTGCAGTACTTTCATGGGTCAGGCTACTTTCTCTGTTTCCTCTCTACACAAAATAACCTTCCTACATACTTTGCCTCTCCCCCCCTCCTTCCCTGCTCCTAAGCAACTTCTCAGGAATTACTTTGTTCCTTCCTGCTATTGCTCTTAGCACTTCTACATTTAACCCTTGTATTTGGGCTGTTCTGCCATCAGGCTACAAATTGATCAATTACCACCACTCATTATTAGTTTATTGTTCATATTTGTTTGCACTACTGTTCATTTGTATTTCTTGATTGTTTTACAGTTACATTTTGAAATGTATTGACTCCTACCTTTCCTGAGTACACCTGAAATGAGCTTTGGCTCATTCACCTTTCCTTGTCACCTATTAGTAAATAAATACATAAGATTTACCTACTATTATCCTCTTTCAGTTTGCTTCACCTCTTCACACAAAATATATAAAACTAAAATTTTAAATACAGTACTTTTTCAGACTTGCTTGAGCCTCCCCGGAACAGGTTGGGGCCTCCCCAGGAAGGCTGGCCTCACCATTTGAGAACCCCTGATATAGAGGTATTCCATCTATCACAAGGGTTGTGATCAAGTATTTAATGGAGACCAATCCAACCAATCTAAATTCTAATTAAACTAGGTTTAACATTGTATTAAAGATTCTAAGCTGAAACAGACAATCTAGCTAATCCATTTATGTCCATATAAAAAGTTGAACTAAGAGGGCCCGACTACTTAGAATTATATTGTAAGGGAAAAAGACAAAACAGGAGAAAGAAATTATATATTATAACAATGACAACTCAAATGGCAAATAAAAGAAATAGAGATGGGGGGGGTGGGGGAAGAGAAGTAATTGAAAGTAAACAAAGACAGCATACTTTTTTTCTCCCATATAGTCACCCAACATTTTTTAGGTAATTGCAGTAAAAAACATTCAAACAGAGCTAAACAATTACATTCATTACAATAATTCAGTTGATCATCTTTTCCTTGAAAATTAAAACAGAGCACTGGATCCTACTACACATATAGTCATTATAATTACTTATTCCAAACCATTACTCAGTTACTACTTATTTGCAAGGGTTATTACTGTAATTACCTAAAAAATGTTGGATGAATATATGGGAGAAAACAAGTATGCTGTCTGTTTACTTTCAGTTACTTCTCCCCCCCCCCATCTCTATTTCTTTTATTTGCCATTTGAGCTGTCATTGTTATAATATACAGTTTCTTTCTCCCGTTTTGTCTTTTTCCCTTACGATATAATTATAAGTAGTAGGCCCTCTTAGTTCAACTTTTTATATGGACATAAATGGATTAGCTAGGTTGTCTGTTTCAGCTTAGAATCTTTTTAATACAATGTTAAACCTAGGTTAATTAGAATTTAGATTGGTTGGATTGGTCTCCATTAAATACTTGATCACAACCCTTGTGATAGATGGAATACCTCTATATAGTGATTACTTAAATGGTTTCTATAGAAGTGTTTTTAGAATGTCACATGATGTGTTTTGTTCAATATATTAAGAGTGCTGTGTTCTGGTTCACATAAGCGTCTGAGAAAGGAGCCTTTGGCTTCAAAACATGTCAGGCGTGGTGTTTTTGTACGCAGTAAAATGTAAGTTTTAACTTATTTCTGTCTGGTGTCCTTATGGGCTTGGTGTGTGCTGGGAACCTTAGTTATTTTACATGGTTGTAGTTTCTTTAGCATCACCTTTTCCGTGTGCACACTGTTTTTTATAAACAAAAAGCCTTCTACTGAGTAACTAATCCTGCCCCCATTTCAGCTGGTAAATAGTGGTGCTGAAATTACCTAATTTTGCTAAAAGCGCTTCTTCAGAGTCCAGGACACAAGTGTCTCTTGAAAGTCCAAACACAAATATGCAATGTTCCCTCAGCACCCTGACAATATCGGGGGAGGGGGGGCCACCCAGCTTGTGAGGTCACAGCTGTGGTGACACTGGCTGTGAGAGTCACTCTCATTCCCGCATACTGAATTAGTCACATGCATCTGCACACAACTAAACATTCCACTAAAAAAAAAAAAATATATATATATATATATATTCTTCCTAATTAGTGAGCAGCATGCTTTATGGCAGGTCAGAATTACCCCTTTGATCTTCAGAAAAACATCCTGAAAGACACCTCTCTTAGCGGTGTGAATTGTCAAAGGCATCTCTCGGAATTGGCTTCCCTCCGGATGTTGTAAAATGTATTATTTTATAACAGGTTTCCTAAGTTCAAAGCAGTGGCTGGTTTTCCAACCTGTTATAGCAGCTACCACAAGCTTTGATAGGTAGGTGTCAAAAGGAAGCTCTTAATTAGTTTATCCATTGGGTCAAGGAGAGCAGATCCTCCTTTTCTCTCTGTTCAAATCCCATGCTCCATGATGCTTTGCTGCTTGGCCTGTTTCCTAAGCAGAAGTCTAAAACGCATATTTATATCAAAACCATAAGCTCACAACTAGTAGATGGTTATCATGTCACACCCTTACCAAACCTAAAGTTGGGTGCTATAGGCCGTGTAGAAACAGACAAAGGCAGAAAAAGACCAAAGGTCAATCTAGTCTGCCTGGTGTTCCCCATCTGCCCTGGGACCACCTGT
The DNA here is from genome assembly GCA_016271365.2 of Neoceratodus forsteri. Classification (NCBI taxonomy): domain Eukaryota; kingdom Metazoa; phylum Chordata; order Ceratodontiformes; family Ceratodontidae; genus Neoceratodus; species Neoceratodus forsteri. The sequence continues at coordinate 255,367,754 of CM057451.1, read as the reverse complement.
ACATATGTAGTTTTATCCCTCCCAGTCCTCCCCACCTTCCCCTTCCTACTCCTACCTGCCTGAGCAACTGCCAAACCCTTCACTCTGACCCAGCCGTGCCTGAAGCCATTTGCAGTCTTGGTGCCTACCAGCTCTGGTAGCAGACTTTCCACAGCTCCACCACCCTTTCCGTAAAACAGAACTTCTCAATTTCCTCTTAAACCTCCCTACTCCCCCCCCCCATCCAGTTTCCACTCATGACCTCGGGTTCCTGTCTCTGTACTCCTGCTAAATAGTTCCCCACAGTTCACCTTGTTTTATTCCGGTCAGGAACGCCTCCCCACCTGGTCTCCAGTAAGTGCATGTCCAGTGACTTGAGATAATCTTCGTAAGATATACCCTGTTGGCCTCGAATCATCTTAGTCACCCTGCACTGTGCACCCTGCAGCCCGTCCCTGTCCTTCCTTCGGTGAGGATTCCAGAACTGCACATGGTATTCCAGGTGTAGTCTCACCAGTGACCTATATATTCAAATTCAGTTCAGGTTTATTGTAGGAAAACTCCATTGAGCAAGCTCATTCACAAGGAGATCCTAGTACAAGATAGGTGTATAACAGGTTTACAAAATAAAAAGGAACATTCTTTGAATAAGACAATGGGTTTCATATACACAACATACAATCACAGTAAAAACAGGTCCGGGCGATAAGACAGAGCAGCAGTGAGGCAATTCACAATGCACCAATGCGACAATCTGCGGTAGGATGCTTAAGACAATGGGTGTAGTACATAACACACTATCACACTATAAACAGGTACTGGCAACAAGATAATGCAATAATGAGGGAAATTACACGATGCAACAATGCGGCAATCTGCGGTACGATGTAGAGAAGGCAAGGAATGCAGCAGAGGGAGGGGACAGGACAGGAGTGAGTAAGGACGTGAAATAGTCAGTTAATAGGGAGGTGAGTGCTACAGGATAAGGTAGGGGACTTAGGCAGCAACAGGGTAACACTTGAGACAGGGCCAGAGGGGAAGATTAGAGGAAAGGGGGGGGGGGAGAAGAGGGATTCAGAGAGCTAAGCCCTCTGGCATGTGCAAGGTTCTGTGAAGAATCCTGAGGTGCACGACTTGAAGAAACTAATAGTGACCATGCTGGTGAGCTCTAGTACCATTTTAATGCTGTTCCAAGCTACAGGGACAGAATGCAATATAGCTCCCTTGCTGAGGGAGGTTCTAGTTCTGGGGATATCCGGGAGGAGGAAGGAAGACTTCCCAAGGGAATAAGCGCAGTGCAAGATATGGATAAGAGAGGAAATATAGTCTGGCAGTTTATTATGCAGTGCTTTGAGCATCCATGTACCAAGGTGGAGCAGTCTTCTAGTGGCTAGGGATGTCAACCCAGCAGTAGAATATAGGTCACAGTGATGGGTCCTGGGGGATGCGTTAGTAATAAAACAAAGGACATGGTGGAAGAGGACATCGGGTCAGTGGAGGTTGGTAGCCAATGTGCAGTTGTATATTCTATCACATTGTCTATGAGCGGGAGGAATCTTGCCTGAACAAGTCTGACCTCGGGTGGGAACAGGGTTCAATGTCTAAAACAGAAGTCTAATCTGGCTTTAAGCTTGGCGGAGAGATTATCAATGTGGGCGCTGAAGGATAGTTTGTTGATCCAGACTCCTAGGTATTTGAATTTGTCGACAACCAAGTGGTTTCCCATCGGAAGTTTTGACAGTTGTGAGGTTGGACTTGGTCCCACAAGGGGGGCTGTGGCAGAAGTACATTACCTTAGTTTTCTTAGCACTGAGAAAAGCTTATACAGATAAGAGTAAATTGAGCTCAAGTAAGTTGGTTTGGAGCTCTTTATGGACATCAAAAGCAAGGGCTTGGAGGTGTAAAGAACAGTATCGTCCATGAAGTGCAGTTTTGAGTTAGCGATATTGGAATTAAGGTTGTTGATGGAGAAGAGGATGGGGCCGAGTATGAACCCTTGGGGGACGCCTCAAGTGATGGGAAGGGGGTTAGAAAAGAGACCAACTGCTTTTGCTTTCTTCATGCGCACTGTGAGATAGCTGGAGAACCAACGGATTGTGGAGTCAGAGGCGCCTAGATTGGAGAGGGTTACAGGGACAGATTATGGTCCACAGTGTTGAACGCTTAGCTCAGATCAAGGAACACTTCCCACGTTGCTTGGAGTCCCAGGCAGAGAACCAGTCATTGGTGACTTTACCTAGAGCAGAGATAGTGCTATGGTTACGTCTGATGCCCGACTAAGCAGGACTGAGGGGAGAGTGAGCTTCGATGTGGTCTTTCAGCTGAGAGTATACGAGTTTTTCTAGGAGTTTGGAGAGCACTGGCAGTGTCGAGATTGGTCTATAGTTGTTTAAGTTGGAGGGGTCACCGGATCTGAAGAGGGGCAGAACGTGGGCAAACTTCCAGCAGGAGGGGACAGTGGCTGTTGAGATAGACATGTTAAAAATGCGGAGAATGGGGACAGTGAGATAGTAATATCCAAGTTAAAGAAAAAAAGGGCTCTAGCCCATCGGAACCACCACCCTTCTTAGTGACAAGCCTACGAAGGAGGTCTTCGACGTCCTTGTATGTTACGGGAAGAAGTCTGAGGGGGTGTGGCAAAGGGGGTGCAGGAGGGGCAGGACAGCCCCGCATAGGTAGGAGTTGAATGCTAGCCCGGCAGTGGCAAAGTGAGAGTTTATTTTCTCCAAAATAAGATTGCGGTCTTCAAAACATTTCTGCTATCAATCTATGGGGGCAAGAGACCCTTTACATCCTTCTATGGATTTTATAGTGCACCAGGTCTTGGCTGAGCTCCTTTGGCCTGTTCAAGAGCTCGACATAGTAGTTAGGTTTTGCCAAACGGATTAGTCTGACACAGGAGTTTCTGGCAGTTCTGAAAACCTGCCAATCAGCTTGAGACTTGGAACGCCTGACCTGGGCCCAAAGTTTATCCCATGCTGTAAGTGCAGCTTTCAGAACTGGAGTGAACGAGAGGTGGGAGAGTTTACAGGCTCTAATTTTAATGAAGGGGTGTGCTTGTCAGCTAGTTGAAGGAGATGTGTATAGAGGACAGCGGTGGCCTGGTCCACAGTTTTGATGAGGTACAGGCTTTCCCAGTTAGTTGCCCTGAGGTCACTGAGATAGTGACAGGCAATAAATTTACGGAAGCTGCATTTGGTAGTGAATTTAGTGGGGAAGGAGCCTCTCTTCTGGGCCCTTGTGCACACAACAATATTGTAATCACTCAGGTCATTGTGAAACGCTGCTGTGTTCAGGAACTTGTGGGGGTGATTTGACAGGATGATGTCAAGGGGAGAGCTGTTGTCACAAATTCTGGAATTTTCCCTGGTAGGTTCTGTGATAAGCTGGGAAAAGCCAACTTTGTCGCAGAATCCTTTTAAGGCATTTGATTTATGAGTTAGCCAGTCGAAGTTCAGATCACCAAGAATGATGGTCTCACTACTGCAGAGGGTTACCAGAGATCTGAGTGTGCTAATAACTGTGTTACCCCCGAAGGGGGATCTGTAGCAGCAGATGATGTGGAGGACTTCAAAGGATGGGAGATGGAATTTTAGTGACAGATATTCATACTCTTTAGGCACAGCAGCAGTCCTGATATTGGAAACTTTAAATTAATCTTTGTAATAGATGATCACTCCACCCCCCCCCCGGAGGCTTATCTGTGTCGTGTAGGTTGTAGGCAGGAATAGCTATAATTTGGTCTGAGATGGAGTGCTTCAGCCAGGATTTGGTTATGACGATGAGGTCTGGCTTGGTGTGAGCAGCCCACACTTGTAGCTGGTCAATTTTACTGATCAGGCTTCTTGCATTTATTAGCATTAGTTTGAAGCCAGGGGGCAGAGGCGAAGTCCAGGGGGATGGGGCTGTTGGGGGCCGGGGTTTACTTCAACATTTCCCAAACATATGAGTAGCAGGATGAGCTTCATGAGGTGCTGTCGAGCCATGGACAGCGCCTTGCGCTCCTGGGTGTGGCCTCTGAGTTCACAACTTCGGATGGTAGAAGCGAAGGGGACAGGTCATGAGATGAGTGGAAGGGCACCACCAGATGTAGGGGTAGGCATGGTACAGAGTCCTGCAGGTGTGTAATGGCCACAGTTCTTTGAGGTTTGGTGGGAGGTGTGACTTGAGGTAGCTCCCCACGAGGGAGAGAGCACTGTAGTGCACCTTGAAGGGGGAGGGGTTGGCTTGAGTCATTGTCTGTGGCCAGGCCAGCGGAAAGGCAGCCCCAGCATGGACAAGTGGGCTAGGCAAAGATAAGTAGCTATGGCAGCATGCTTAGGGGCATAAGCGTGGTTTAACAGTAACTGGCCATGGGGATAACGTGGGTGGTTAGGGTAACCACCTCTAAAATAAGAGGCCACAGCGTCTTCCACTCCCAGCCAAAGCACCCCGAACCTGAGCAAGAGCAATGCAAAAGAATGTCAGAGGAATACTCAGTGTGTGAAGAGAGGACTACTCAGTGTGTGAAGAAGGAAACAGTGACCTCGGGATAGGTGGATGTAACTTACAAATGGGAAACTTTTTTTTTTTTAGCTACACATTTAAGTAGCCCAACAGTTTAAGCACTAAATTTTCAGCAGTCTTAGCAAAAATAGAATTGAGCAGCCTCTCCTGTTAAAATAAGCTCACAGAAAAAGGTAAATTTGTGACACGCCACAGAGTACAGGGCATAGAGAGAAAGGGCCAATCAGCATGCCAATGAAGCAGAGAAATGGCCAATACAGAGGTAGTAGTACCTTTTTTTCCTTCTGCTAGCACCCCTTCAGATATATCCCAGCATTCTATTAACCTTACCATAGGCCTTGTTCCACTGGCTTGACTGAGTCACTAATAACTCCCAGGTTCCTTTTCTTTACCATAGTTCTCAGTCTAACCCCTCCCATCAAGCACTCTGTCCTGCCCCCTCCAACCCAAGTGCATAACCTTGCATTTTTTGGCACTGAACTTCAACTGTCAAACCTTAGACCACCTCTCTAGCCTTTATAGATACCTTTATCACTATCTACCCTGCAACTGAGCTTTGTGTCATTTATGAAGAGACAACTTGTCCCCGATGCCCTCTCCAATGTTACTGATGAACATACTGAAGAGGACAGGACCCAGGACAGATCCCTGTGGCACTCCACTCATGATTCCTTCTACCGAATGGAACCCATTTACTACCACCCTCTGCTGTCTCTTCTTCAACCAGTTTCCTATCTGTCGAATGGCTACACAACAATTTGTCCCAGGGAGTTTGTCACGTGACCACTCCAGCATCAATTGCTTACTACAACAATTTATCCCCGGACAAGTTGTTCCCCGCATAAATATAAAATAAACTCCAGGTGGGTGCAATTTACCAACCATGAGACAATGTGCTCGAGAGTAGCAGAAAGAGAAGTCAATTTTATTTGCAGTACTGTAGGACATGTGGTGTGAGCGAACTGTCCGGGGCAAATTTTCCCAGAAGTCGACTGATGCTGGAGCTAATGTGACTGAGCGAGCTGACGCAGACCGAACTGACAGGGATGAACAGGCGTGCCCCCAATCTATGTCCCTAGCCATGCTCAGGTCCTCCAGCTTCTTCAAGTAATCTACTATGTGGCACTGAGTCGAAAGCCTTGCTGAAATCAAGTAAAGTGAATCCGCAGCATGGCCCTTATTTACTACCTTTGCTACCCTACCCAGACAAAGAAAACTATCAGGTTGGTCTGACAAGATATACCTGCCACAGACTTGCGCTGTTTACTATCCTGCAGACTGCTGCTCTCTAGGGAGTCCACAAGACCCTCTTTGATCAGTGACTCCATCAGTTTACCCACTACAGAGGTAAAGTTGACAGCGCTAATTCCTAGGTTGCTCCTCGACTCCCCCTCCCTTTTGTGTAGCGGGAGTACGTCCGCTACCCTCCAGTCTTTTGGGACTACCCCTCACTGAACTAAGCAACTGAACAGCACTACTAGGGGTTCAGCAAGCTTTGCAGTCAATTACTTGGGCACATCCATTCTGATCCTGGGGCTTCATCTACCTTTAGCACTTCAAGTCCCTTCTGGACTGTTTCTCTGGTAAACACTGGCTCTTATTTCAGAAATGCCCCCAACGGCTGTCTTGATGCCACTTTCTGATAGGAGCCCTGTCTTCCCTTACAAAAATAGAGCAGAAGTAACTGTTAAGGACAGCTGCTTTTTGTTCATCTTCCTCTATTACCTTCCCCCCTTAGCCTGCTTCCTCTTCTTCCTTAATATAGCAGATTAATGTTTTTTCCCAACCTTTGACCCCCTCTGCAATACACAGCTCCATGTCTGCATTTTGCCTCCCTGACTGTCCTCTTTGCTTCCAAAGTTTTTATTTGGTATGCTCCCCATTCCTTCTCCCCCTGCTTTTACTTGTACCTGGTGAAAGCCTTTTTCTGGGCCCTCACTGCTTCTCAGACCCTTTCTGAAGAACCATGTTGGTTTATTGTAACCATTTAGTTTTGTAACAATTCTCGTGCAGGACTCTGTTGCCTCGAGAATGGTCACCTTTATTGCCCCCCCATCTTTCCTCCCCACCTCTGATGCTGCCTACCCTGGTTTTGTCTCAGACCAGCTCCCTCATCCAGTTGAAGTCTGCTCTTCTGAAATCTAGCACTTCAGTTTTTGATAGGGGCGTTCTGGTCCCAAGGGCCAGCCTGAACCAAATGGAGTTATGGTCGCTGGACCCCAGCAACTCCACTGCCCTCACTCCACAGTCTCCAACTTTGGGAGCACCAAATCAAGAATGGCTGCCTGTCCAGTAGGTTCCTTAACCAGCTGCACCAACAGGCAGTTCTGTAATGTCTCTAACAGGGCCAGACGTCTGGTGCACCAAGCCACTAGAATGTCACAGTTGATATCCGGCAGTTTCAGACCACCACCACCACCACCACCACCTCCTCTTCTTCATTCCCCTTGCCAGCTCTTCCCAGAGCTCACCTAGCTCTTCCCCTCATCCTGGTTGTCTATAGATCATCCCAAACCATATCTTCTTACTGGAGGATGCTGTGAGGTGAACCCACATTGACTGTTTCTCCTTACCTACCCGTGACATTGATCGGATCTAAAGCTGGGTACTACATATAAGCCAAGTACCCCGACTAGGCCTAAACCTATTGTGCGCAACACTGCTGCAACACGTTTGTAGCACCTGCCTTACAACTGTATGTTAATGTTGATCTTGTAACTTAAGTATTTAATATCTCATTCCTATTGTACCCCTTCCCCCCCAGGTTGCACCAGGAGATGAGAGACTATTTGCTCAGTGTGCCTTCCTGGTGAAACATTTCAATAAATAAAATAAATAAAGGTGTGTGCTCTGTTTAGGTCATGTACCCTGACCAGACCTAAAAAATGTATTCTATGTATACGTCGTGCAGCCTGACCACACCTAAAGTTGGGTGCTATAGGCCATGTACACTGACCAGACCTAAAGATGTGTACTACGTATAAGCCATGAACCCTGACCAGACCTAAAGCTGTGTACTACATATAGGCCATGTATACTAACTAGACCTAAAGCTTGGTGCTATAGGCTATGTACCTAACCAGACCTAGCGCTGGATGCTACAGACCATGTACCCTAACTAGACTTATAGCTGGGTATGATATATAAGCCATGTACCCTAACCAGACCTAAAGCTGGGTGCTACAGACCATGTACACTGGCCAGACCTAATGTTGGGTGATGTACTCTGACCAGCCTTAAAGTTCGGTGCACCAGGCCATGCACCATGACCAGACAAATCTGAGTGATAGCCAGCCTACTGGCACAGCGGTAGCGCTACCGCACGCGACGCCGGTGACCAGAGTTCGGGAACAGGCTCGGTTTGTCAGAGGGCTGGTGGGGGGGAAGGAGGCTTCAGCGTCCAAGGGACTGATCATCTCCTCGGGGGGGGAGGAGTCATGGCTTGGTGCTTGACCAGCCTCTAGCGGTGGCTAGAAAGTTCAGCACGCCCGCACCACATGCTGGGGTGCAGCGTGATGGACGCCAACTGATGCATTGGAGTCATTGCACATCACATCTCCAGGGGACGTCTACATAAAAGAAAAACTTGGCCCAGTGCAACACCGACAAGAGGGTTGGAAAGGCCCTCACCACCAGCTCAAGAGCGGGACCCTGATGAGATTCAGAGGTACAGAAACCGGGAGGGGTGGCTAAGAGGGAGGCAGGCTGCCCACTGCCACCCTGTTCCCGCCTGGTGGGTAGGCCACGGCTCCGTGGGTTGCGTCCCTCCAGGCTTGCGGTGCTGTGGTCAGTTGGGTAACAGTGCCAGGTACCAAGGGGGATAAAAAGAAATACAATAAATAAATAAATAAATAAACAAACCTGGGTAGTAGAGGCCATGTATGCGGACCAGACCAAATGCTGGGTGCTATAGGCCATATACCTTGACCAGACCAAACGCTGGGTGCTACAGGCCAATACCTTGACCAGACCGAACGCTGGGTGCTACAGGCCAATATCCTGACCAGACTAACCACTGGGTGCTATAGACCATGTATTCTGACCAGACCCAATGCCAGGTGCTATAGGCCATGTACCCTGACCAGACCTAAAGCTGGGTGCCATATGCCAGTGTTCTCCATTCATTATCATAACATGGTGGGCCACCAAGCTCTGTTCTTTTACCACCACTGGTATTTAAAGACAGTAAGTGGCACTGACTTGCACAGTTTCCTTCTCCCGCTACCCCTCCTCACAAATTTTTATACTTCTAGCTGCAAGCAGAGACTTTACTTGTAACTGTGAATGACTGCTTTACCTGTAGCCCCAACCAGCCATTTCTCCTTATAGCCAAGAGCAGCAGCTTCACCCACAGCCCTGATCAGAATGAAGTGCTGCCATAGTTGGTCACAGCCCAAACAGTCTGTCATGTCGCCCTTTGTAGCAGTGCTGCTTAGGGTCATCCTATGTCACTGTACCACCCGCCTGACCCCTCTCCCCTTCTGGCAACACTAGTTTCAATAAGTCATTCTGCAGCACTATCTTGCCACCACACACACACACACTTGCACTGGTGTCAATAAAAGCCACTGTGTGTCACTGTCTGTCCCACTAGCCCCACCCATTAAAACCAGCAGCACTGGCAACAACAAAAGCTACTCCACAGCACTGTGTGTTCCACCAACCTCCCCCCCACAGCACTAGTTTCAATAAAGTCCACCCTGCAGCATTACCTGCCCTGCCCCCTGCGCCACCACCAGCAGCACTGATTTTAAGATAAGTTGTTACACCACACTGTGTTTCAGTCCAGTACCAATCTCACCTCCCCCCGCCCCCACCCCCCAGCTCGGTCTGTTCTCTTTCTGCAGGAGCGGGAGATGATATCAACATGTGCAGCCATTTCCTCAGATTTCATCCACAGCAGGTGATGCCATGGGACAGGTAAGAGAGTCGGAGGCGGGCTGGGAAGAAAATGAATTGTATAAGGGAACAGTGGAGGGACTAGCCACTACTGATGGCAAAAGCAGAGAAAGCGATCGAAGACCCCCATCTCAACTACACTGCCGTAGGAAAAAAGGTTTAATGACTGGCAAAATAAATATATCAATAAATAAAGTTTTTCATTTTACATTTTGTTGAGGTAATTTAAACTACTTTACTGCAATCAATCAAATGTTGGGCCCAAAGGTCCAGATACTTTTTAGGACTGGGAAGGATTTACTGCTAGCTTCTTCCACCTGACAGTATTTTCATCTAAATGGTAGTAATACCATCCACTGATCCGTCTTTGATCTCATAAATCTAATCCAAGTCTCAAACACACTGGGAGCCGGCAGCTACTGACTCTGATACTGTTGTGGAGTCTTCAGATACTTTCCTACTCAGTTCCACATACTGCTGTGACCCAATTTTTTTTTTTTTTTTTTTTATTCTATTTGCTGTACTTTACTTCCACACTCAACCAACCCACTGGCCACTCCTCCCAGCACAGTTACCCACCATCCCTGGGAACGTACCTCCGACATGCAGAGCAGTGCCCTACAGTCCCCTTCAATATAGTAGGCTCCTGGGTTCCCAAGCCCAGAGAGTTTAGCTTGGCTGTTCATCCGCAGCCCAGCAAGTGGTGCAGGGCCTGTGAGAAGAAAGGTGGCGTCATACTGCAATTGAGGGCTTATTTTGCTGTTACCATCTCCCAGGTGCCTTGTGAGCAAGAACTGAAGTGGATATCACACGCAAGCGTGCAGATGTCCTCGGTCAGGAGGAGCCTGCCCATCACAGATCTACTTGCACTGCCACCTATGGTCATTCAGCTAGCAGTATAGCAACAGAGCTCACTAATCCCCTCTTTCCCCAGCAGGGCCGATTTTGGGGAGGGACTACGCCCATCGGGCCAGAGACTACCGATAATTTGGTGGCCCGCAGAACTTCATGGTGGCCCGCAAATATTTTTGAAAATTCAAAGCGGAACACAAGACATCGACGTCACAGGAGTGACAGAAGCCTATATATTGACCATTTATGCATTTAACCCACTTATAATGAGTCAAATGCATTTGCATTTTTCATTCTCACTTGTCCGACTGCAGTGAACTGGCGCACTTGGGAAGGCAGAATGCCACTTTCAGAAAGTGGCAGTAAAGGGGGTAACACTGCATCCCTGAGATGAGGCAGCAAGTATTGTGAAGGGTTCAGACTAGCAGCCCTGAAATGTCCCAGGGTGGCAAAGTGGGATGAGTACTTAAGGAACTACCAATGCAACAAACTGAACCCCTGGTTGGACTGTTCAACAGCTTAATTCAGACACATTTTTTGTGCAGGAGGCTCAACATTTGAAAGAAAATGCCACATGATGTGTTCCGTGTGCGATAAAACCCTTTCCAAAGCAAAGTGGCTCTGCATTTTTTTTTTTTATTTACAATGTGACTTCACAAGCAAAAGACCAAGAGACTCACTAACTCTTATCAGTTAGGTCGATTAAGTTTTATTTTTTTCACAGAGGTTTAATAGACGCTGACCAGATAGTACAGCAGCAGAAATTAGGATATAAGGACTTTTTTCTTCACAAAGGTGGCTTCAGGGTTTCTCTTCCCTATGTGCATGATCTTGCACTTCTTTTCGTTAAACCCCAGTTGCCACTCTTCTGACCATTTTGCTAGTTTATCCAGATCTCTTCTCATTCTGCCCACCCCATCTGGATCATCTACTCTGTTGCAGATCTACTCCCACCTGTGATTCCCCTCCCATTATCAGCTCAACAGATGCTTCCATTCAGTATCCTATCCTATCACCCGATTCCTGGGAGTGGGACTGTGTTTACCCACCCCAGCGTGGCCTGCGGTCCTCCATGCAGATGCCACCTAGTCAGATGCCACACTCCTGCTACGTGGCATTCATGTGTCAGGGTCGCTTGGTCCCCAAGGAAATGTATATATGGACTCCGGACACGCGATTGGCCTGGCAGAGTCACGTGATGATGCTCCTTTCTCCCTGCAAGTCCCTCCTTCATTAGACATCCTCCCTCCTCCCAGGCCTTTTTCCCAGCACAAAAAAAATTTTTAAAGACATCAATCCACTCCCCCAGGCTGGTGAACAGCCTCCTACAACAGCCCACACAAGAAAAAAGTAACTACTGCCCAGCTGTGTTCCGGCCATCCCCCCCTCTCATCAAAGGATAAACCCAGTGTTCCAGCCTCTGGGTCCTGACGATGCGGCAGGTGAGGGATCAGCTGGCAGGCATCATACACATCTGTTTGGCCACTCATTTTCCTCAGTTTCCTCCCTTCCCCACGCTGGAGTACACTCACACATGCATGCTGCAGCATCCCCTACTTCTGCTATCCCCATCCACTCTACCACAAGGCCTCCACCTGGTGGGAGTCATTCGGCGGAGCACACAGTCCTCCCCCTCAGGGGAGGAGAGCAGTCCTCTGGACACTCAATCCTCTCCTCCCAGCTTGTACTTGTCCCTGACAACCCCTGAAACCTTCTGCTGTAGGAAGAAGAACTCTGTGTGAGTGACTGACAGACTTAATTACACAGTGGTGGAATGGGCATCACAGGATTTCTTGTCATTTTTTTTTTTTACTGTACACCATATGGTTCAAATATAGCCCTGGGGTCAAGGAAATTTAATCCCTTAAGAATGATCAATAAAATGTACAGGTATATCTTTAATTGAGATTAAAATTACATAATCATTCTGTGTAAATTCAAGTCTTTGCTCAGTCCTGAAAGAAACCTGTACTTGGCTGTCCCTGACAACCCCTGAAACCTTCTGCTGTAAGGAAGAAGAACTGGACTACAGTACAGAATTAATTACACAGGGCTGGAATGGGCAGCAAACTAAATTTCTTGGCATTTTTTACTACATACCTGATACCTAAGCCTCCACGGTGTGTCAGACGAGTCTGACACGACTACTCAAGTTTGAAGTCACCACCCTGTCTGTCCCTTCATTCACTGCGTGCCTCACCCGCACAGCAGGCCCAAAGCAAAATAGACACACGAGTCCCGACCCAACCAAGACAAGAGGCAAGACCGCTCACCGGCGACAGAGACCAGCCACCACAAACTGCAGCTCAACAGTGCTCCTCACACCAACGACGAGTGACTGCCTGATTGACAATGACGACGAGTCAGACTAATCCGTGGTGAGTCGCTGACAGGAGGACACAGGCAGCACCACAGCCCTGACCCAGTGACAAGCTCACACAACGCACGAACTGCCACCAGTCTGCCCCACAACTCCCGCTCTAAGTTAACTCAGTAGCCACACCTCCTGAGGACCTTGCCACACATTTTGATTGGTGTGTGGTCCTTTCACTCACTTCAGTGCATAGGCGGAGACGAAAAACTAGGCTCACTTGCTGCTGACTCGGAGTGGGAGGAGAGGGGGATCTGTGTAGACCACTAGCACTAGGGAGGATTAGGAAAAAAATGCAGAAATGGCAGAAACTAGTTGAACACCTGGTGGGGACAGGGGCCCCATGCCATGGTGTATTTTGCGTATATATTAATCCGGGCCTGTGCCGGGGATATAGTTTTGCAGGCCATGCGGGCCAGCAGCTGGCATTCATATAGTGGCCCAACTCAAATTCTGGTGGCCTCGGGCCACCGCTAAAGTCGACCCCTGCCCAGCCAGCTCCCAATGACTCGGGCTCGTTTCTGAACACAGGTCACCAGCTTCACATATGGCAGCACTACTGCTGCGCCCACAGTCCAGCCTAATTGTGATCCTATTTGCAACATATTGCAATATTGCTACTGTCCTTCCGGCCAGCCAGTGAGCAACTCCTGAAACAGACTTCTGCACGGGACACAACTGGTGCTTATATTGTGTTAGCGTGTACATCCATGGCTGGAAGCCAAAGCCAGCCCTTTAAGACTAGTAGCTGACGACACTGCAAACGGGCACTTGGTTGGAGTAGTCAGCAGGCTTTTGCTAGAGCAATACTAGGGGTCTCAAGTTTTACCCATCTACTGATAGGCTACTTTTGGGCATCCCTGCCTGCCCAAGGGTTTCTATGTAGACATCACATTTAAGAAGGACTCGTGGGCGATTTCTATAGTTCCTAGTTGCAGTGGACTAGGGTAAGCAGTGGAAGCCAGGTTTGGAACTCACAGCCCTGACCAACAGTCTGTCAGTTTAAAAATGTGCTAAGAGGAGATAGCAACACTCCCTGCAAAAGAGGCTACACCCCTGGGCCAACTCTGGCCAGCACCGCAAATCCAGTTTTATGCGTCTACACCTACACCTCCAAAAACATGACTCTTGTCAATGTACATGTGGGGTAATTACAGCGAAATAATGCAACATGCAACTTACCATCCAAACCACACAGCTAAGTCTATATACCTTATCAAATTAACGCATTAGCAGCCATTTTGGCTCTGTCTAGATGCTGTTTTTACTCAAGAAACACAAAAATAAATCCGTGCACATACATGAGCTGCAATAAATACATTTCAGTAGCAGACATCAATATCCAAAGGCTCTTGACCCAAGCAGAGCTTCGTCATAACGTAGGGACATTTGCCTATGCCCTTTGATAGCATTATGTATGCATTTGTACATACTGAGTAGTTTTCCCCCTGCCTCTGAAAACTCAATTTATCTACTCCATATACTGGGTATCTGTTGTATGATCAGACTTCAAGATCTAGGATTCTGCTCCTCTGATATACTGTATTGCTGTATATAACTTCCATTTTTGTAATATTGTTAATACTACTCAGTTGTTCCACCTCTAACTCCACTTCCCCCTACCCCCAGGATGCATCTGGGAACGAGTTGTTAGCAGCTCAGTATGTTTTTCCTGGAGAAACGTCATAAATAAATAAATTTGTGCCACTAAAATGTTATTTACTGACGCTCCCTAGTGTGCACATATTTATTTTCATGTTCTTTGACTTGCTGCGTCATGGTTGGTTGAAAGCTCCTTGGATGATATGTGCAGGTGTTCTTTGTTTTCTACTTATTTTTATTCAGCTGGCTCACATTCACGTGTCAAAACTAGTACATACCGAGCAAGGAGGCTGCCTAGAGACCATCCTGAAAACAAGAGAACGGTCCCCAGTGGGTCATATCCCAGAAAAACATGTAATCATCCAGGTGTTTGGGGGCGGGGGGTGACCACCCCAGTTAAAAACCCTGGGCTCAATTTTCAAAGGGCCTAACATGATCCAGACAGACACACCAGCCCTGTGTGCAGCTCCCTGCAACAGGGAAAATCCCTGCACCTGTGAAAATGCTATTGTTAGCATTTTATGCACACAGGCCTCATTTTCTTTTCTTCTCCACAGCTGCGCAAAAAATGTTATGCACGGTAATACAGGGCATAGCATTTTTTCACAGCTGTGCAAAAAAACAAAACAAAAAAAAAACGTTCAAGTTGCCATAAATTGAGGAAAAGACTGCAAAAGGCAACTTTTCTGAAAACTGAGCACAAGTGGAAAAAACCTGCGGATGCCCAAGGAAACCCTCTTTTGCGCAACTTTTATCCCCCACACCTGCACAATGTTTCACTTTTAAAAATCTGGCCCGAGGGCTGTAGTAAATGTGCAAGAAAGCTGCTACTCACCACCACATCATCCGTCACTTTAACACAGAGGTTACCATCACAGTGTCTGTACTTCAGAACCACTCGTGCCTGAAACAAAACAGGTGCGTAAACAAACTCAATGGAACTCAGACACGGTACAGCCACTGAAAGCATTACCAGAGTTTACAACTAACTGTGGGCCACCATCATCCTGCAGTTTGAGCTTTGGGTCATCTTTGAACACCAAAATCAGGTTGCTCCACCTATACTACTGATCACCAAAGCCCATACCCTGATCTGAATGCAACAGAAACCTAGACAATGATGGGAGAAAAAGACGAATGGTCCATCCAATCTGCCCATGGTTCCCTACCTAACCGCAGACACCAACTGTCCATACAAAGTTCTAGCCCTCTCTATCCATTCCCCTCCATTACTGGTGCCCTGAGTAGCCACTACTCCCTTCACTCTGTCCCAACAGTGTTTGAAACCATCAATGGTTTTGGTACCTACCACCTCAGCAGGTAGATTGTTCCACCACTCTTTCTGTAAAATAATACTTTCTCATATTCCTCATGAACCTAACTCTTGTCAGTTTCTACTCATACCCTTGTGACCTTGAATTGTTACTCATGCTAAAGAATTCCCTACAGTTCACTCTGTTTATTCCTTTCAGGAAATGTAAGGTCTCTATCATATCTCCCCTCTCCTGTCTGGTCTCCAGCGAGTACATGTTCAGTGCTTTGAGGGAATCCACGTAAGACCTGCCTGTTGGCCTGAATCATCTTTGTTAGTTACCCTTAGCTGCATTGTCTCCAGCATGCCTTTATCATTCCTGAGGTCAGGACTCCTGATCTGGGCACAGTACTCCAAAGATCTATACAGAGGTAGCATTACCTCTTCTACTGTCAAAAGCCCTCCCTATAGATCCCAGCATCCTATCTGCCTTACCACAGACCTTGTTGCACTGGCTTGATTGACTAACATGGACATTCAGAAAATAGCCTATAAATAAATGATCAATTCAACCATGTGCTAACATGCATAGTGTTTTAAAGGTCCGTCTAGGACCCTCCACCCTGGACAATTTAAGAGTTTACAATCATCTGAAGGAGCCTGTTCCAGAATAGTACTTTGTGTGGCAAAATTATACATAAGAATGTAAATTAAAAGGCTGTAGTTACACAAATGGAGAATCACTGGACACCTGCACTGTACATCTGGTTAAGAATGGTAAGGAAAACAAATGGAACCCTTAAGACAGGAAGAATGTAAGCTATGGTGATATTGCTGGATCAATGTTTCACTCAGATGGTGATCCTCCATGGGGATTTCTGAAAACACTCAATTCTAAAATCTAGATGACAATTTGTGTTTTGCTTTCAAATGCTACCCAGAAGTGGCTTCCACTGATATTTGCAGAAGAGTACAGCAGATGAAAGCATGAGGTGACTTGGCAGTGTTAGAAATAGACTTGGTGGAAAACGGTGGTAAGCTGCTCCCTTGGGAGAAAAGACAGGAAATTCAACTGTCTCAATATTTATTTTATTCCAGTAAGCATGTGAGCAATAATGTCCATTTTCATGAGTGACCAGTTTAACTGGTAAATAATACATTAATGAAGAACACAGAATGAGACATCAGTAATCATCCATGACGGAGTTAACATTTATAGGATGAGCAGCCCACTAAAAAAAATACATTTGTTTTTAAAAGATGTAATTGTGTGAAAATCATTGATAGCAGCTGCTCACAAGTACGGTAGACAAATCTAATAATAATAATAATAATAATAATACAACAGGCAGTTTTCAAGCAAGATAAGACCTTGTCAGATGCAGAGGAGTAAACAAGAGAATCATAATCCGTAGCTTAAAACATGTTTCAAGTGTAAGGGAATGTTTCACTCTGTAGAATATGCCCAGCCTCTGATGAACATGCACCTCATAACAAAGACAATAATCAGGGATAACCCCCGAAATACTCACACCCTTCGATGTCCTCGGTCTATGTATCTAACTATTTAAAGGCGGAAGGCGATGCCCTTCCTAGGCCCAGCGAAGATCTTAGACTAACCCTTCTTTATTGAGAAAATATTTATGCCAGGATAGCCTCATTTAGGTTAGAAGCCTATTTTCAAGAGCGTTCTGTGGGTGGCTTTACAGCAGCAGAGGTGTTCTAAATGTAACAGTTGTAGTCTCAGGTAACACAGAAACAGACTGACAGCAAATAAGGAACGCTTGGCCCACCTAGTCTGCCCATTTCCCTACCTACTGGACAAGCTGCAGATCCTAGTTAACCAACAGCCTATTTCTTCCTACCCCCACAAGAATTGCCTTTTGTCTGTCCCATGCATTCCAGGGTTTTATTTAACTCCAACAAATGATTAGCGTTTTGCTCATTAAAGTGCTAAAACACTGTGGAAATGCATAGCACTTGCCTCACTGTGTTGGGCTGGCAGTATAGCCTAAAGGTTATAGGAACAAGGTGTGAACGAGCTTTATATATCCAGCAGACCAGACTTGAGTGATTCTCACAACCTCCACTTGCATACTGTGCGACTCTGAGCAAGTCACTTAACCACCCAGTGCTCCCAGGTCGCCCCTGAAAACAGGTACTTGTGCCGAGTGGGCCTTACCGGTTTACCAAGAACTTTGAAAAAAAAAAAAAAAAAACATAACACTTCTAGAAAACCTATGTAAATACTTTCTGAACAGTTAGCATTGTCCCAAGGAAAAAAACTGCTAATCAATTATTTAAAACCCCACATTCTTGCACGGGACAGACATAAAGCCAGAGAGAGAAAAAAAAAAAAAACGATTAATACTATATGTATGAATATTTACAACAGTACAATGCAAGCAAAAGGCAGTAAAACCCATTACTAGCTACACTGTTTAGATTACAGCTGCAAGTCCCCAATATTAAATGCACACATACCAGAGTGAAAGGTTCTATTTTCCATTTCCAGGGTTTGTCTGTAGAATCATTTTATATACTAATACGCATAGTGTACTGTGTTTCTTATAGAATAAAAATAAAATAAATAAAAATAAAAATAAAAATGTTATGTCGTACTGTTTAAATGCCTGATACAGACATCAAATGTATGCCCCAATGCACTGGCCCTCTCTCTCTCATCAGGTGAAGCCTGTCACCTTTGAAGAGTCGTCAGTCCCAAAAATCCTCCCAATCCCCTACAAAGTGGTACCTCATGTCCTGACACTACCCCTTGAGCCAACTATTGAATTCCGCTATCTCAGTACCCCCTAGTGTTCTGCCTTCCTGCCCGGCCCCACACAGTGAGGACTTCAGAGAAGGCCAAGGAAGGCAAGTATGCCGCCAACCTGCACCCCAGTCTACAGAAGTTCTGCTTCACTGTCTCCACCAACTGGCTGGCCAGATCATTGACGGCCAGGTGCACCAGCACCCCCAGCTCCCATCCCCTCCCCTCCACCATCCTCAATATTCTATCCAAGTCTTGACCTGCTGATGCTCAAGGCAGGCCCAACCCTCATCCATCTGCACCCCCCAGCAACCTGTCTGTGCCCCTAACCATGGAGTCTCCAATCACCAGAGCACATCCCTGAGAGGAGTGTCCCACAGTCCCTACAACTGAGGCCCTCACCCCTGAGCCACATTCTATAAAGAACTATATTGATGAGAGAGGAATTTAAATAGTACCAACTAAGATTATAATGCACTTCCCACCCAGGCGGGAGAATCTAGTAACCACTGGCTATTTTAGCTGTATGGTGACAGTAATTATTCAAGAAAACAAGTATGTCCTGGAGTTGTTAGGCGCTCAGGCTAAACCACAGCTACAGAATTGAGACCCTCAACCCTGGGAATCTCTTCCTACCAAGAATCAGCCTCCCAAACAGAAGAGGGAAGTATTTCAAGGACAATACCACAACTCTAGGAGTTTGACCCCCTACTACCATAAAAAAAAACACCGAACCAAAGAAGTGTCCCATTAAACTTAGATAATTGTAGTATCTCCCACCACTGTGCAACTTTGCAACAACTTCAGTAGTTTAGTTGGGAGAATCCCTTCCCACCAAGAATTAACCTCCCAAACAGCAGGAGCAGCTATTTCCAGCACCACAATACTACAGCTCATAAGGTTTTGTCTCCCCCGCCCATTACTAGCACTGAAAAACCTCCTAACCATAAAGAGGGCCCCACTGAACTTAAACAGAGCACATGTAGTACCCCCACCACCACTGTGCAACCTTGCAACAACTTAGTAGTTACTTCTTACCACAGTGTGACCCCCCAGGATCAACTGACTACCACCCATGCAACCTTTAGTCCACCACAACGCTCTCCCCGACACTGCAAGTATACCTGGGATCCGCATAGTAGGGATACACCTAGTCTTTTCAGGTCAGCTGAGGTGCAGAGTGCCAGACTGCTAGCTGCCTCGTTGGGCTGACTTCGGTGGGCAGACTCAGACATCCCTTTCGGGTCAGTCCTTCACGGGGGGGGGGGGCCCCACTTGATGGCCCAGTCCTTACACAGGCCCCTACTACTTCCTTCTTTGTTCCAAAGGTTAGCCACCGCGAATCATCCTTACATGGATGGTGCTCACAGAGGGGCAAACAGCCCAGCACAAAACAATCAGTACCAGAATGTAAGCACAAAAATTCACACACAGGATATCCAAATGTAACCAAAATAGTTTATTGTAGCAGTGTAAAAGCAGCTTGCTCTGGCTCCAGCGCTTTGCTGAAAATCCTTTGTCAGGTCTTTCAATCATTCCTCATAACTCATTCCAATCCGTCCCTGGATCCCTTTTTTTTTTTTTTTTTAAACTAAAAATGTCCCTCTGGGCACAGTCGGTAAAAACACAGTGCACATCCCTACAACACAGTTCACAGTACAGTTTTAACCTTTGGCTCCTTCTCATCTGTACTGGGGATACTACCCTCTCCCCACTGGTGCCGGTGTATTTACCCTTCAATACTATGTGGGAGCACCTGGTGCTGGAAACGGTGTAGTCCTGTTTGTGTTGTGGTTGGTTGGCCAGTGGTGGTGCACTCAAACACTTTATATTTAAAAGGCCATGCAACTGCGAAAATGGCAAATCTCCAGAGAAGTATTTGTAACTTCTAACCCGATGGCCAAATCAAACAGAACTGGTTCCAAACTATTTTACAATCCCAGTTGCAGGACAAGCCCTGAGAATAATCATGGTTCTGATATTACCAGGCTTCCCTCATGACTCTCGGCTCCTCTCTCCTCCTGCTTGTACAGGTCTCTCTTAATTGGTCAGTCTCTCTTATCAGGTCAGTGGTTCAAGTCCTGAGTGTCCCTTCGATGTCAGGGTTCTGCTGGTCAGCAGCTGGATCCCCCCCCCTTCTCTTTCTGGGAAGACCAATCCAGAAAACCAGAGGCCACACATCCCAAACACCATGTCCTGGCATCCAGTGTCCACCATCTGATACTAGCCAGTGCCTGGCTGTACCCCTGGTCAGCTATCTCCCCAGACTTGACTGCAGTCTAATATCCATTCCGTTGTATGGCTGCACAAAACAGTCTCTTACCACTCTGCAGGCTTGCAACTGTGGAGTCCGTGCTGGGCTAACACGATCTCCCCTTTTACAGGTAAGAATCTGCTTCTCTCTCTCTTAGTAAATATTTTGACGACAAGGCAGTAAAAATACAATGCTGTTCAAAGTTCTTCGGGCTGCAAAAGCCTTCGGTCATCTCCTGAAAGTTGGCTGTGAAAGCCTCAGGCAGGCTTACCTTGCTGGGCTCTGGGCAGCAGCTCTGCCTCCCCTCTCTCAGGGAGAGGCAACTGTTATCTACCAGGTTCTGTAACTGCTCCCAGATCTTTATAGGAGAAAGTCAGCTTGTGATTGGTCCTACTGGCTGTTAATCAAAAGCAGTTGTTCAAGGCTTTCACTCGACCTCCACTGGTTGAGAGAAACAAATGCCACATTACCTGCTTTTTTACTCCTCCCAGAAGCCTCTGGTTCATTTCCTTGTAATCCTGACTCCATAATTGCCAGGGTCAGGGATCATCAAGATGGTGGCTCCCTATGGAGTAGAAAGGCACTGACAACTGTTAATTTTAAGGAGTGCACCTACCCTTGAAATACTTGTTTTACCCCAGAGCTGTTTCATAGCTGGGTTTTGTGTTCCAGTCAGTTGAGGAAATCTGCAGGGGATCTGTTCAGTGGCCCCTGTTTGTATAGAAATGTATTATGTTATCCAATGTATGCTCTTTCCTACTCAGCTGTGTTATATTCTTTACTGTTTATGTAATGAGTTGACACCTGGTTCTACCTGGTGTTGTGCTATGTTCTACTGTTTCTTATTGTTTTTGTATTTGTACTCTCCCGGGTCGTACCTGAAAATAGGCAATTGTCTTGTCTAGTGTGCTTACCTGGTCAACAAAAGCTAATAAATAAATCCATAAGCACCGATCGCGCTCTCTCACTTTGGCAGCAGGCAGGACACTGACTGGTGGCCGAGAGCCGTGAAGCAGTTGAGCATGACGAGTGCCAAAGGAAACAACAGTTTCCACTCCCTCCCCTCAGTGTTCCTTCACACCCCTGCCACAAATGGAAGTCCCTGAGCCAGAGAATGCTCGGGGAAAATGGTAACATTAGCTGGTACTGGTTCAGTGTGGGGAGCACCAAAGACATTTTGCCACATCTGGCCAGCTGCAGTCCTCAGGAGCTGGAGGGTAAGATGGGAGCCACAGTGTATGTTTGGGTTCAGGAGACCCATACAAGGTCCTCACTTCGGTGTGGGAGGGGGTCTACACAATTTTCTGGTGTCTTTATTGTTGAGTCAGGTGCTTATTCTTCTGGGAGCGGGCGAGAGACTTGTTAAAAGCAGCCATAATTAGTATCTGACTGGGCCAAGTAATACTTTTTAACCCTAGGGGCTAGATATTGTTTGTCTGCCTTTATAGGAAAGACCAGCAAGGTACTTGGCCTATGCTAGGCAGTCAGGGTAATGTCTTCCTGAGTAGTAAGGAGAGGTGGGGCAACCACTGAGAAGGCACTTTCCACCTCTCCCCACCCCCAAAAAGAAAAAAAAAAAAGGCACATTCTTTAAATAATCTTTTTCCTCCAAACAGCAGTTCATTGTCTCCTCGATTTGCCACATTATTGCTTGGAAGGTAGGGCCCTCAGGAGAACAGGCCTGTACAGGACCATATCCGCACTCCATTAGAACACAGTGGAATTAGCCAAATGTTCATGCCCCAGTGGGTGCAAAAATTGGGGACCTTATAGTCCCAATCCTGTTCCACATCCAGGAGGTCAAGACAGTATTCCTCACCTCCTTGTTCCCTAGGGTAGGAGACAGAGTATTCACCGACCTTGGAGGAGGGGGCAGAGAAGGCACAGCAGGATCAGCCAGCAACATTGGAGGCAGCAGCTGAGGAATGACATGCATCGTCAACTGCAGAAGAGTACGAAAAATCTTTTTATCAATTCGAAGAATTTTCCCAACACTGCACTTGGCACAACAATGACAGCCAAAGCCATCAACTACGATGGAGATGCACATTACCAGTGTCGACAGGACCACAGAAACAGAATCTGTCTGCAGAAAAGAACCACTTGGCCTACCGTCTCTCCAGACGGTCCCTGCCTAGTCTGTCTCTGCAGAACCTAAATGGTCTCTGGCAACCCTCCCTCATTCCTGCCTATTTACTGATATTCACCTATATCTATCCCACACATGCTTGAAGGCCCCCTACTGTTTTCCCCTTCACAGGGTTCATTTTGGGTGGGGATTGGGACAATTGGCACAGTTTTAAATTTTGACCCACTTTTTTTTGTACCTTGGGGACAGCCTGCTCCCTGTTATAGAGGTTTTAAACTGCTGTTTTATGAACTTGGGCATGGTTGAACAATATGACCCATTATTGTTTTCATTTGACCTTTACTTTATATACCCAGTGTGTCAGTATCCCACACAGATAACTATCTAAAATGAACCCTCCAGGCATCTATAACTCTTTCAGTGAAGTACTATTTCCTCACATCCCTCTTAAGCTCCCCCTCCATTTCATCCCATACCCGCTGGTCCTGGTATTCTTTCTCATTTGAAAGAGACCCCCCTCCTGCACCATGGTTACTCCTGTGAGGTACTTATAACAGGTCTCTATCATGTCCCCGCTCACTCTCCTCTATTCCAGGGTGTACACATTGAGATCCCTCAGTCTCTCCTCATAGGGCTTTTGGTACAACAACTGCACCATTTTAGTTGCCCTCCTCTGGACAGCCTCCTATAGAACTGGACACAATACTCCAGGTGGGGTCTTACCAACAAGTGATCTAGTGGCAACACCACTTCCCTCCTCCTGCCGGAGATACCTCTTCCCAATGCAACCCAGCATCCCACTGACCCTAAACTTAGTCACACTGCCCTACCACACTTTGAGGTCGTCTGATATGATAACCCCTGTGATTTGCATGTCTAAGACCCTGCTCCATTTGTTATGCAGAGAGAATTAAAAAGCAAAGCTCTATTGTGTCCTCTCCTATTCTGCCTTTTGCCTGCCTGATTGTGCAATCAAATTTTTCTTGTGGTACCTAGGAATTGGTCCCACAATTTCCCCCATTATCCCCATTCCATCACTTGCCATTTCTAGTCCTTCTCTCTCTCTCCACTTGCATCTCTATGGTTAAAAACGTGTATACGAATCTTTATGTGAAACTCTGATCACTTGGTTTGCAAGCATATAAGGTTGTATTGTTACGAGGTCATTTGGATTTACTGGCGGAGGTGTCAGTTTGGAGCACAAGGGGTTGACCTAGAAGAATTCTGACCTCCACGGACTTGTTGGCAGATCTGTCAGCAGCAGACCATCTCTGGGACAAAATGTTATGTTTTGTTGCACTTGCTGAGGACTGGATGTGCTCTTCAGGCTGGCCTCAGAGAAGAAATTGACATGGTTCTGGTACATGTGAGAAAATGGAGGTGAAACTTACAAGAACAGGATGCAGTGTGAAACGCCAGGCAAAAGCATCTCATCAAAAAACAAAAACAGCAGTGTTTTGTTCAAGGAAAGACAGAGCTTGAGATCTTAAAGAGAGTCTCAGATGTAGAATTTTTGTTAGTACTGCTTTTTGAGGGCTAACCTGCACAATTTTAGTTCTTCTAGTCTATCATTATTGATAATAAAAAGCTACCTGTGAATTTTAAACCTTCTCCTGGTTTACGTATGCTTCCTGGCCTATGCCCCGACAAAAAAAAAAAAACAAACAAACGACACAACACAAGGTCACTTTCCCGTTTAATGACTGCCAGTACCCCCCCAACCAATCCTATACTTAGCTCCTTGGTTCCTATGCCAAAGGTGCATGATTTTGCACTTTTTGGCACTGAACACCAACTGCCATGCTCTTGACCACTCCCTCAAGTTTCCCTAGATCACTATGCATTTTCTCTACCCCTTCCCGAGTATCCACCGTATTACAGATTCTGGTGACAACTCCCAATGAGACAGTGTTCGACAACACAGTTTCAGAGGAGCTAGTGGGAAGCTGTGGTACTTTGGGTATCGAATCTGAGCCATTTGCAGGTCAGTGTACTGACACTGCAGAAGCTGAACCTGCCTGTTTTGCCAGCGTACTGGAATCTTTCAACTTGCTATCCCCTTTAGAGGACAGAGATCTGGACTGCTGACAGGTGGAGAAGCTTGGACAACTCACTGACATTAAGTGATCAAACTCTGATGACAGCAAAGACTCCAGCTTTGCTGATGTCAGTGGCAGATTCAGCAACTTTGTTGGCCCCGACACAGTCCTGTACATTTGTTTATAAGAATGTTCCAAAACTTCTTGCCCAAGTCTGACTAGCTGATTGAATTCAGTTTTTCACGTCATGGGACGAACCCACACTACACACACAACACATGGGCATCCGCACAATGAATCAGTTTCCATGGTAACAATGGAGGAAATGCATTTTACTTGATGCCGAGGAGGAGGAATGGCTGGACTATACTGTGCTCTGGAAGGGTGGCGTTTGTGGGGCAGAGGCACATTCCTCAACCTGTACCACTACAGAATTCCTACACTGCTCTGGCCACATGAGGCTGCCAGGAGAAAGCCTTATTCTAGCCTTGACAGCACATATCTGTGTGAAATGTTGGTGGTGGCAGGAGGGCTCCCTCTGCTGTTATTTTTTATAAATAAATGTTTTAGTCTTATTCCAAAGTTTTGGATTTTTTTTTGCACTGCCTGAACTTTCAAGCCTGGCTTCTTTGTTGAACTTTGTGTGCACCAGGAGAAAGCATCCGCAGTAGTGACCAAGGGGAACGTGGGGACCCTCCATAGTGGAGACCCCAAGGAGCGTGGTAGAGGACCCCAGAGGAGGAGGAGGAAGTAATTTCTGGTGGGGACTCAATTGTGAGGGAGACAGATCTAGAAACAGGAAAGGGGGGGCAGTTTAGGTGCTTACCTACTGCCATGGCCCGGTGGGATGGGAAGTGGATCCTGAAGATTGCTAGGGCAGCAGGATGGGAGGGAGGGAGAGAGGGATGACACTGTCCGCCTAGGGACCATGATCCTGCTAAGAACGGGGATGGGACAGTGCAGGGGGAGTTTAGGGAGCTGGGGAAGTGTCTTGGGTAGCTTGCTCAGTGGCTTTTGCTGAGGTGCTGCCCGTCTACAAGAGGGGACAGGAACAGGAACTCTGCACCAGGAGCTTCAACTCATGGCTGAAGGAATGGTGTAGAGAGGAAGGGGTTCGGCTACACTGGGACTGGGGTGAACCAAGCAGTCTCAGTGGACAGTTTAAATACTACTCAATGAACATTTAAACTAGCCGGGGGACTGCATCCTACCCACAGGCTGAAGTAGAAAGTAAGGAGAACCCGAGGAGAGAGGAATCCCCCAGGGTGCAAATTAATAAACGAAGCAGGGTGGCAGAGATTAAAAGGGAAAAGGAACAGGAGCATTAAAAAGAGAGGTGAGAAGGAAGGAGAGCAAAAAGGAAAAAGGGATTGGGCAACAAGCAGAGTGGAAATAAAACTGAGGAAAATGACCCAACTCTTGCAGGAACATAGTTCAGAAGGGAAATAGGGTATTAAATAGTATTTTCAGGCACATAGAAAGTAAAGTAATGGTTCCTCTGTATACATCCTTGGTGAGGCCCATCCTGGAGTATGGAGCTCAAGTATGGTCTCCCTGTAAGAAAGCGGAAATTGCAATGATAGAGAGGGTGCAAAAGAGAGCAACCAGATCTGTAAACAAACTCAGGAGCAAGGATTAGGAGACCAGATTGCGAGACTTGGACCTATATTCATTACAATATAGAAGGACTAGAGGTGGTCTGTGCTTAGTGCATACAGCATTCTCAGACAACGACCTGTGGGATAGTCTAGTGCTGGAAATTAAGGATCAGGCCTATAATACCCATGCGCATCCCCTCCAACTTAACGGTAGAAGATGCAAACTAGTAAATAGTCAAATGTGGTTTAGCCAAAGATTGGTACAGGCATGGAACAGACTCCCCCTTGAGGTGGTAGCTAGCACATCTATGCACCAATTTAAAACTAATGTAGACAAATTCTTCAGGGAATCTTTTGTGATAAAGGCAAGCATCATGAACAAAAGTCTAGTTAAGCTCTGAAGCTATCTATGATACCTATAAAACCTGGAAAGCCATGTGTATGAATGCTATAGAAGTCTAGGTAATAAGATTCCAGACCTAGAGGCCACCACGGCAGAGGCCGACCTGGATATTGTGGCCATTACCGAGTTATGGTGCACTGAAAACCATAACTGGGACATGGCCATACTGGACTATATTATGTTCAAGAACGACTGGGTGGGAAGGAAAGGAGGAAGTGTGGTGCTTTATGTGAGGGAAAGCATAAAAGCCATGGAGATGCAGGGAATACAGGAGGAGGCAGAGGTACTGTGGGTCACCCTGGAGATGGGGAATGGAGCTACTGTTTACACTGGAGTGATCTATAGACCTCCAGAACAGCGAGAGGAATTAGATAAGGCATTAGTGGAAGCCACTGGCAACACGGCAGAAAAGGGGGAGGTGCTGCTGGTGGGGGACTTCAGCCTGCAGATGTGGACTGCTGCCTCCAGCAACAGTTTCAGCTAGAAGCAGGGACATCCTTGACTCTACAGGGGACATTCCTCAGGCAACTAGTCAGCGAACCCTTTCATGATGCAGCAAACACTGGACCCAGTACTCATTAACAGGGATAGTGCTGTAGATGTCAAAGTGGTAGGCCACTTGGGGACCAATTATCACCGTACAGTGTGTTTCAACATAAGGACGGCTGCAGAATCTAACTGCACAAGGGCAACGGTCCTGGACTTCAGGAGGCAGATTTTGGAGAAGGAGGGGTGAAATACTCAGGGATGACTTAACAAGGGTGGGTGACCTGGGTGGAGTGGAGGAACAGTGGGCGAAGATAAGAGAAGATAAGTAAAGGCAACAAACCTCTGCATCAAACAAGTGAGCAAAAGCATGAGGAAAAAGAGACCATTATGGTTCTCAAAAAAGATGGCTGAACGTAGTATTCAGAAGGTATAAGAGATGCAGTGGGAGTAAGATAAAGTGTATCGGGGAAACAGAGGAAAGCAGGGAAAGCAGTAAGGCATGAAAAGGCACAAACTGAGGAGAAAAATAGCCCAGGAGCTAACGAAAGAGGACAAGACATTTTTTTAGGTACACAAGTGAAAATAGGGGGTGGAATTGCAAGGTTAAAAAGAGAAGGCAAGGACTGTGCAGACCGGGACCAAGAAAAGTCAGACATCCTGAACCGACTCCTCCTTCACCCCATTCCAATCTGGTTTTCAGAAGAACCACTCCACTATCACCTTCCTCCTTAGACTCACCGACTCCATCCTTACCGGGATGGACAATGGCCTCATCACCTCTGTCGTCTTTGTCGATCTCGCCAAGACTTTTAACACAGTCTCCCATGCCCTCCTTCTCAACTCCCTCATGGCTGCTGGTCTGTCTACTCCTGCTCTTACCTGGTTTAGAGCTTACCTCACAGGCAGAACACAATCAGTCACGATTCAGAATGCAATCTCTCCACCCCTCCCAGTCTCCAAAGGAGTCCCAAAAGGCTCTCTGCTCGGCCCCATCCTTTTCTCCATCTTCCTAAATGATCTTCCCTCAGTCTGCTCCTCCTCCTCTTCTATCCATATGTATGCCGATGACAGTCTTGTTCACCTCTGGCAAAACCACCACTGATGTAGCAACCACTCTACAGCATGACTTCCACCAGGTTCAGCTCTGGTTTGCCTCACATCAACTATTCATAAATGCCAAAAAGATAAGTCTCCATGACCTTCAGCACTAGGCAGAGACTCACTCGGCTCCACCCCATACCCTCTTTCCACACCCTTGATGGGACCATCCTTGAGGACACCCCCTCTTTCAGATACCATGGGGTTTGGCTGGACTAACACCTCAGGTTCTTTGGCTACACTGAAAATTCTGAAAAAACTGCACCCCAAGATTGGAGCCCTTTACAGGAACCATAGTTGCATCCCTCCTACGGCCCAGCAAGGACTTGTCCAGAAGATAATCCTCCCAATTTTTAACTATTGTGATGTAGTCTATGGTGCCGCTCCCATATCTTCCCTTACCAGATTGGACTCTTGTCAACTCCTTCTGTCGATTTGTTCCGGATGCCCCACCGCAAACCCATCATTGTGACTTTACCGGGCCCTGTTCTCTCCCCCACTTGCTAACAGACGCCTGTGTCACTGTGCTGAGCTAACTTCCAAACTCTGGCTTGGTGAACTTCCCTCCTACCTCTCATGCCCCCTCCCTCCTCCCCGCCTTCCTCCCACTCCCGCAGATCCTCAGACACTCGCACCCTGCTACTCCCACCTCGTACCACCCTCATCGGCCAATCAGGCTTCTCCCATCCCTTCCCCAACATCTGGAACTCCCTCCCACCTCAAACAGAACACTCCTCCTCCTCCCACTCCCTTGGCTCTGCCTTACATAACTTTCTCTCTGCTAGCTGCTCCTGCTACAGTCCTACTTAACTTGTTCCCCCTATGAGCCTGCTTCAACTTCACACCCACCTTTCTCTTGCAAAACCCTCCCCTCAGCACCCCTTCTTTTCCACACTACTCCCACCCCCCATTCTCTCCTCTGTACACCAGCTTACTCTCACTACCCAC
Organism: Neoceratodus forsteri; assembly: GCA_016271365.2. Taxonomy (NCBI): domain Eukaryota; kingdom Metazoa; phylum Chordata; order Ceratodontiformes; family Ceratodontidae; genus Neoceratodus; species Neoceratodus forsteri. The sequence goes on along the minus strand of CM057451.1, from coordinate 255,338,605 downwards.
TTGCCATTGCTTGGCCTAGGCTTCAGCAGGGTTCTCTGCATCCTGGAGGGATCCTGAACCACAGGCAAACACCTTCCTCGCCTCCTACTCTCACACCATTCTTTCCTGAAAGAGATGGGTCTCAGCCTATCTTCTCTCCTACCTCCCTCTCTCTTGGTCCTTCTGAAGCCTACTGCCCATCGCTGCCTACTTCCCTCCTGTCATGATCTACCTCTGCTACCTACAACCCGCTTCCCTCCTGTCGTGCTCTACCTCTGCCTTGTGCAAGCAGGGTCTACAGCATACTGGAGGGGCCAGGCCCCGGCAGACCCTTCTCTTCCCCCTCTCTTCCTTCCTGACATGCTCCAACTACCACTGCCTACAACCTGCTTCCCTCCAGTTCATGCCCAGCATTCTGGAGGGTAAGACACTGGCAGACCCTTCTCCATCCCTTTCCTTCCCCTTCTCCAATTCCCCCCTTTCAACCCCCCTGCTCTCTGCCTATATGCCAACCTCCCCCCTTCCTAGCCATAGTTATTGGCAAACCCCTAATCTCTAATGCACTTATAGTCAACCTTGCACTTTTGTTACACCTTGCAAATTTTATTCCATGTCTCTCCTCACAATCTTGCCCTAGTTCAACCTCCTTGTAGTCTATCCAGCCATTTTCTAACTACAAAGCTATGTCCCACCAAGTGTTTGCCAAAAATATTTACGCTATCATATCAAGACTGTTAGCACTGTAACCATCTAGATCATACCTATTAGCATTCCTCCTTTTCAGTTCTTCTCTATGATCTACTCACTTTATTGAATGTAATCAAATTGTATATCTATATTGCGTATCAAATCTCTGTATACTATCCTCATGTTCCCCTACCCCCCAGGTCGCACCAGGTAAAACTTCCTGGTAAAACATTTCAATAAATACTTATGTTCAGTGTTTACCGAGGAAGGATAAGGGGAGGGGCCATTAAAAAAAAGTTACAAAAGCTTTGGAAGGAAGCAGGAGGACACTAGTCCTTTTTTGGAGACAAGAATCCTCCTGGGGAGACCTGCTAATCCGACGGTGGACAAAGCAATGGGCCTAGATGGGGTGCATCTAAGGGAAATACTGGCTGCACCTCTGACAGTTCTATTTAACAGCTCATTGAAAACAGGAGTTGTTTCAGAGGACTGGAGGAGGGCGGATACAGTCCCACTACAAGAAAGTGGTAGCAGAAAGGGGGCTGCCAATTATAGGCCAGTCAGCCTGACTCTGGTGATGGGTAAGTTAATGGAATCACTGCTGAAGGACAGGATTGTGGAATATCTCGAATCCAATAGGTTACAAGACCCAAGGCAACATGGTTTCTCGGGGGGGGGGGGAATGAGATCATGTCAAACAAATCTGATAGATTTGACTGGGTGACCAAGGAACTAGATCAGGGTGGAGCGGTGGACACGGCCTACCTAGATTTCAGTAAGGCGTTTGACTCTGTTCCACACAGGAGACTAGTAAGCAAGCCAAGTAGCTTAGGAGTGGGTCCAAAAATGGTAAACTGGATAAGAAATTGTTCGGGGGATAGGCAACAGAGGGTGGTGGTAAACACCAGTAGTTCCCTCCAAGGAAGGCAGGGTGACCAGCGCGGTGCTTCAGGGATCAGTGCCGGGACCTGCCATCTTTAATGTCTTTATAAGTAAAGCTGCAGAGGAGCTGGAAGGGAAGGGCTGCCTCTGCGGATGACACAATCCCTGCAAGAGGCAGGTCTCACACAACTAGTGAGGGAGCCTACGAGGGAGAATGCAATTCTGGCTCTTGTCCTAAGCAATGGGGATAGGATAAAGGAAGTCATAGTGGGGGGAGACCCTAGCGAGGACTAGTGATCACTGAGCTGTGGGGTTCACCATAAGGACATCACAGGAGGCTAGCCACACAAGGACTAGAATCCTGGATTTCAGGAGGACACACTTTGGTAAGATGAAGGACGAATTCAGGAAGGCTATGCAGGGATACGATGACATGGGGGGGGGGGGTAGTGGGATAAGATAAGGGAAGCCATGCACCTGGTAGTAAACCATTGTGCCAGGTCTTGCAGCAAGAGCAAAAGAAACTGGAAACCATTGTGGTTCTCGAGAGAAGTAGCAGAGCTAGTAAGAGGAAATAAGATGGCATTTCTGAGGTACAAGGCAACACAAAGCAAGGAGGACAGGCAAGAATACTTGGAAAAATGAAAGGAAGCGAACAAAGCAGTAAGGGCAGCAAAGGCCAAAACCAAGGAAAAGCTAGCTAAATCAGTGAAGGAAGGAGGGAAGGCATTCTTTAGGTATATTAGCGAGAGAAGGAAGAAAGGGAAGGGATTGTGAGACTTAGGGAAGGAGGAGGCAGGGTAGTGGAGAAAAACATTGACAAGACAACCATCCTCAACAAATACTTCTGCTCCGTATTCACAGAAGACAATGGAGATGGTCCCCCATTAATAGAGAAGGGCAACAGGGAGATGGGGTGGACATTAGACTTTTTTCAGAGGACAGAGTTAAAACAGCACTAGAACAGCTTAGGGTGGATAAAGCTATGGGGCCCGATGGGATACACCCAAGGATCCTAAAGGAGCTCTTGGAGGAACTGGCTAAACCTCTGGCTAAGCTGTTCAGTGGATCACTAGAAGCAGGCGTGGTTCCAGAGGAGTGGAGGAGGGCACAAGTGGTACCCTTGCACAAAAGTGGTAGCAAGGAGGAGGCAGGAAACTACCGCCCGGTCAGTTTGACCTCGACAGTAGGTAAAATGATGGAAACCCTACTTAAGGAAAGGCTGGTGGACTACCTAGAGACAAGGGGGCTGCTGGACCCAAGGTAAGATGGATTCACTGCAGGGAGGTCATGCCAGACCAACATGATGGATTTCTTCCAGTGGGTAACAAAGGAAATAGACCAGGGAAGACCGGTAGATGCGGCCTATCTGGACTTCAGGAAGGCCTTCGCCACAGTCCCACACAGCAGACTCATCCACAAGCTGGAAAATCTGGAGGTGGGGACAGAGGTGGTCACATGGGTTAGAAACTGGTTGAGTAACAGAACACACAGAGTAGTGGTAAATGGAGTAAGCTCACAGGAGGGATGGGTAACAAGTGGCGTACCCCAGGGATCAGTGCTCTCAATGTCTTCATAAGTGATATTGCAGAGGGTCTAGAAGGGAAGATTAGCCTTTTTGCAGATGATACAAAGCTACGTAACGGGAAGATACACAGGAAGGTATAGAAAAAATGAAGAGGGATCTGAAGAGGCTAGAAAACTGGTCCAAGGGATGGCAGTTGGATTTCAATGCAACAAAGTACAAGATTATGCACCACTGGAGAGGGAATCGTAGGGCTGAGTATGAACTAGACGGGGTAACACTGCAGGCCACCACAGAGGAAAGGGATCTAGGGATAGTCATAGAAGACAACCTCAAAGTGGCTAAACAGTGCAACAAAGCAGCTGGAAAGGCTAACAGAATGTTGGGGTGCATAGGGAGGGTTATAACCAGTAGAAGGAAGGAAATGGTGGTACCATTGTACAACTCCCTAGTAAGGCCTCATCTGGTGTACAGTGTTCAATTCTGGAGGCCCCATCTCCAAAAAGACAGACAGGATGGAGACGGTACAGAGGAGGGTGACAAAAATGGTGTCAGAGATGCACCATAAGTTGAATGAGGAAAGACTCTGAGCTCTAAATATGTACTCCCTGGAGGAAAGGCAAGAGAGAGGGGGACATGATAGAGACCTTCAAATATCTAAAGGGGATCAACAGGGTACCAGAGGGGAGCATCTTTCACATGAAGGGAAATAGCAGAACAAGGGGGCACAGCTTGAGACTAAAAGGGGGAAAACAGATGGAACTTGATGAAATACCACTTCACTGAAAGGGTGGTGGAGAGAAGGAACAGTCTCCTGAAGGAAGTGGTAGGGCTGGCCATGGTTCAGGGATTCAAGAATGCGTGGGATAGGCTATAGGCACATGGGAATTATCAAGCTAGGGGTGGGGGTGGGAGCTTATTGTATCTAGGGTACTTTATTTTATTTTTTTACTCTATTTATACTCCTTCAAGCCTGAGCACCCTTCCGGGGTATGCACTCGACCCCAGCCTCTACTTCCTTGCCTGAACCCTCGTTAGTGGAAAGACTCCCTCAATCACCTAGGCGGATTTAACCCCCTGGATCACCCTCCAGGGGTGGGCCCATCCTCCTGCGATGGCCTGTCTGAAATTAGGGAGATCCTACCTGGTGTGTGTCAGGTCTGCCTTGGAGTCCTCCAGACGATGGGCCGTCAGTCGGGATGTGGGCTGCGTCCCTGGCATCCCCTTCATCTCCACACGCAAGAAGAGGATTTTCTACTTTTTTTCTGATTCCCCTCAGGAGTGCGGCGTTCAAGGATGTCCGCGCACATCTTCCCTGCTGACAACTGCCACACTCCCACCCCTTTCTCTGGCTGGCGTACCTGCATTACCCCCGATCTCCATCGAGGGTCGCCAGGATGCCAAGCAACCCCGGATCCCTCCCCAGAGAGAGGAGAGCAGTCCTCTGACGCTCAATACTCTCTCCCAACCCCCAAGGCCCATGCCTGCTCCCCAGCCCAGGTCGCCTGTGTGGCATCGCCCAGCGCCTCAACCCTCAGCGCCACCGGGCCAGCCGTATCTAGGGTACCTTAAACATTAGAAAGAGGAATCTGGCAGACTGGATGGGCCACAAGGCCCTTATCTGCCAACAACATCTATGACACCAAAATCTACAATAGGGAGAACACTCGGGTGGAGTGAAAAGGATGAGCAGAGACCTGAGAAAACTAAAACATATGAACATATAAAATGCCAGCAGATACAGCCCTCATGGTCCATCGATTGTGCAGCTAGCCCCTCAACTTAGCTGACAACCCCCCAACTCTGTCCCACTCTCTCAAACCTGCCCACCGTTCTACAGGATACCACTTCCTCGGGCAGAGTATGCCACTCGTCTACCACCCTTTCCGTGAAAAAGTGTCTCCTGAGATCCCTCCTGAATCTGGCTCCCTACAATCGCAGCTGATGCCCTCTCATCTCCCTCCCCCTTCTGATCTGAAACATCTTTTCTGTATTAGTCTTGTTCATTCCCTTTAAGTATTTAAAGGCTTCAGTCATATCCCCCCCATCCCTCCTCTCCTCCAGGGAATACATGTTCAGGTCTCCCATCCTCTCCTCACAGGATTTTTCCTCCAGTCCCTGGATCATCTTCATTGTCCTACGCTGCAGCCCCTCCAACAACCTGATGTCCTTCAGGAATGGACGACAGTACTGCACGCAGTATTCCAGGTGCGGCCTGACCAGTGACCAGTACAAGGGAAGGATCACCTCTCTGTTCCTAGAGGACACTGGTTGAAAACAGGAGCGGTTTCGGAGGACTGGAGGAAGGTGGATATAGTACCTCCCTCTTTTGATCAGACAGGATTGGGAAAAAAGGGAGTGGTTGTGCCATTTACCTGGTTGACACCTTCCAGTGTCATGCCCTTCTACCACTTTCCAACGGGAATCGTGCTCAGGCCCTTGCAGTTAAAATAACCCTTGGTAGCCAAGAGAAGTCACTTTATATTCTTTTAATCTATGTTCCACCAAGAGACGCAGCTGCTGGGTACAATGCAGTCTTAGACTGTATAACTAAGCTGCCCAAGCACTGAGAAGTTATCGCCCTTGGGGATTATAAGGTCAACTGGCTTGCATCAGAGGCTGGGCCATATAAGGATGCCGCTGTAGCAGTCAACCTCTCCCAAATGGTCCCAACCAGGTTTAACCATAGAACTCAGTCCCACATCCTACTCGACCTCATTCTTACCAATTGCCTGGACAGGATCCTGGACACAGTACAGATGAAGCTGCTTAATAGGGACGGCACCATGGATCGGAAGTCACCCCTATTAAGCGATCATTTCCTTTATCAGGAGCCCTATATTTTACATAGCGCTCATTATGGAACCCCATAAGTAACCACATTGAACAACACAGTGAATTAATCCGTTTATTTTCTGAAAAGATTTTTTTTTTCCTAGCTTTGCAAGTGCACAAAAGTGCGAGTCCAATAAAGAATAAAGCCATAAGCACATAATCATTCGTGTAGCAGTTCATGTCACTGGGAGAAAAAGAAATTGGTATTTGAGCTCTGCTTCACATCGGAGCAGATCTTACTTGAAAGGCGGCTCTCTATTGCAGTTAGTGCTCCCCATGATGCTGCGTCTCCATTTTGGGTGCACCAAGACATCAGAGCCTGCAATGCGATATGGCATCCTTTGTAGAAATCGGGTCGGGAACAGGGTCCTCCTCTGTGTCTGAATCTTGTGATGCTTGTGGTGACATGTCTAGCTGTAATTGTTTAATGGCATCACAGATCTTTCCATCACTCATATCCCCTTCAGTTTCAACATCAATGTCGATGTCAACGAGTGTTGAGAACTCCTCGTTCGTCATAACAGGAGGTGGCTGGACATCGTACAGCAGATCATCAGCTACTGACTGGTCGGCAGTTTGTGCTGTTGCTGCCTCATCAGTGCCACAGTGAAAGGCATTTGCAGAGGAGTAATAAGCCACAGGCAGGGTGCCGATATCATTACAGACACAGCATGGTGGGAGCTTACTTTTACTGCTGACAAGCAAGGGGTGCTTGTGAGTCCCATCCATGTTTGCACAAACCAAGAGAGACACTCCCTCTTTTGCTTTTTCTTCCTCCAAGCAGCAATGTCTGTTTGTGGACATGGCCACGATCTGGATAATCTCGGAAGTACAGTCTGGTCTCATCAGCATTGTAGATGGACCCAGGGTTGTAATCTTTCAACAGAGCTGGCAGTATGGAAAACACCAGCCTGTTGCTGCATCTGTGTCCTCAATTTGCCATGCTCCTTCTTGTACACAACTGAATTTTGCTGTTTCCACCTAGACAGCCATCCGTCTGTGGACTCAAAGGACTCATGGCCAAGCTGGCTGGCAAGTTCTTTGGCCTTCTTTTTAAGGTGAGATCCAGACAGTCTTGCACCATGGCTCACAGCGCTGTTAAACCATAACAGCAGGGCGTCTTCAACCTCGCCATCCTTGCCCTATCTTTTGCGCGTTCTAGCCGGGTTTGCATTAGACTGCCACTCACTTAAAATCGCATCTCGGTTTTGGTTAATACGGCCCGCTTGGCTTTTAGATATGCCAAAGTCCTTAGCCACAGAAGAAAGTGAAGCCTTTGGAGCTTATAAGGCTTCAATTACCTTAACTCTCTGAGCAAGTGTGAGCTCTGTTCATTTAGAAGCCATGATCACAATGAAAGGAACAAGAGAAAGTTATTTTATGGCTAAAAACGTCCCAATTAAGCAGATCAGGTGTCCCTAATATCCGGATACAATATAATGGGACTCAATTAGTGAGAAATCGGTTACTGGAGAAGCGTCCCCATTAACTAACAGTCTCTATTAACCACGTCCCCATTAAGTGGAGTTGACTGTAGTGCTGTCTGACTCCTTTAGCGACCACTCCCCAATCTCTTGCCACTGGACAAATCAGTACCCCAAACTCCCCCAATAAGATGACCTAAAAAGCCGGCCAGGTGGCACTGAGGGTTGAGGCACTGGACGCCACACCTCGCACCATGCCAGTAACCCGGGTTCAGGAACGATCCGGGGTCAGCAGGGGAGGGAGTGGATTCAGCATCCAGAGGACTGCTCTCCTTTCTCTGGGGAGGGCTCTGGGGCTGCTCAGCATCCTAGTGACCCCCGATGGAGATCGGGACAGCACAGGCACGCCAGCCAGGACAAGAGGGGGCGGGAGTGCGGCAGACATCAGCAGGTGAGCCATGCGTGGACATCATTGCACGTCGCACTCCCGAGGGGGAACAACAAAACATGGAAGAAAACCCACCTGGGATTGTGGAGATGATGGGGCACCAGAGGCAGGACGCACATCCCACCACCGGCCCGCTCTCAGATGGACTCCTGGCCAACCCGGCAACTGCAGTAAGCCCTCTCTAATTTGAGATAGGCCGCTAAGGGTGAGCGGGCCCAGCGCTAGGACTGCACTGTTGTCGGGGAATCCCAGTCGGAATTGCAGGGTTCAGGCAGGTAGTAGTAGTTCTCGCCGCATGTGCACCTCGCAAGGATGCCAGAGCTAGGAGGAGCATAAATAAATTATGAAGATTACCTACCTGTGCACCCTTAAGCATGGACAGCTCATACATCTTCAAAATCACCTCCACCAATGTGACTGATCCCCCATTGATACCACCTCAAGCGTGGGGCATTTCATCTCCCTCTTAAATGAGACATGTGATCTCTTTGCCCCCTTTTAAAAAATGTAAAAGCAAAATGGCTAGCAATCCCTGGATCACCACGTCACTCCTAGAACAAATGACCACACGTGACCACGTGGCACATGCCACCAAAAGTGCCAGGGACATACAACGCTACAAGGAGGCCAGGAATGCATGTACATGTGCAGTACATTCTGCTAAAATCAGCTTTTACGAAGACCAGTTCTCCAACACCTGAGGCAATGACAAACGGTTCTGGGAAAACTTAAAAAATCTCACCGACAAACCCAGTAAATCCCCTCCATTAGTACTCCATTTCAATTCTGTGTTCACGGATCTGAGTGGTATTACCCCCCCACCCATTGTTTTCATTGGCCCCCAATCACGACAAGCGCTCTCAACATGGACCCACCCCCCACTACCCCTCTTTCTATTTCAAGGCTGTAACTACTTGGACCACTAAAAAATATCTGCTAAAGGTGCTCGTCAACTCCAGATTTAGTAGTGACACAATCGATCTTAAACTGCTCTGTCTCACCCTAGACGTAGTCCTGACTCCTCTCACCAAGATCTTTAACCTATCCCTCCCACTTGATCAATTCCCCCTAGGTTTGGAAAGCTGCGGTGGCATGCCTGTTCACAAGAGCGGCGATAGGGCCTTACACTCAAATTTACTGTCCCATCTCCATCTTGCCCCCACTTTCCAGAGCACTGCAGCGTACAGTTGCCAATCAATTGACTGACTATCTGGACAGCTATAATATCCAATGTGCCCAACAGCATGGGTTTAGAAAGGCGCACAGCACCACCACTGCCCTTTTTGAACACACAGACTTCATCTATAAGGTGTTAGATCGTGGTCACCTTGTGGTGTCTGTCTATAGACCTCTCAAAGGCAGTTGATACAGTTAACCGCTCTCTACTAAAGTCCCTACCTACTGTGGGTCTCTCTCAAGACGTCGCAGGTTGGTTCGCATCCTACCTCAAAAGCAGAACCCAAAGGGTGAAAATTTAGGATATACTCTCGCTTCGTCACCCCGTGTCCTCTGGCGTTACCCAAGGCTCTATACTTGGCCCTCTCCTATTCAGCCTCTTTCTAAACTCCTTACCTAAAGCCTGTCCCATCAACTTGCTCCTGTATGCCGATGATGCAGCACTCTTTACCTCCCAGCCTGATCTCCTACTCCTCTCCAGTAGCCTACAACACAGTTTTTCTGCAGTTGAAGCCTGGTTCTCCAAACATAAACTGGTCCGGAACTATAAGAAAACCAAAGTGATGCTTTTTGCCAGTCCACACAGCAAGTACAAAAAAGCTCAAATGCACATCACAATCTCATCACTCCCCTTGAACAAGTCTACAGCTTTAAATATCTTGGCATTACCCTTGATAGCCATCTTTCCTATCAAGAACATATCAATACCATATCCAAAAATGTGGTATTGCACGACCCAAGAGGCGCTTCGGTTAGTCATCATGAGCTCTGGCCTCTCTATTGTTGATTTCGGGCTTATTATCCATGGTGCTGCCTCCAACATCTCCCTTAGGAGACTAAATGTTGCCCTTAAGGCATGCCACCTGGACACAGGTGCCCACCAATACACTCACACCTGCGACCTCTACATTGCAGCTAACTGGCTAAATCTTCACGGCAGAGTCTCTTACTTGATTGATTGCTAAAAATGTGCGTCTTGGGCCAGCCCCCCAAATCGCTTCTCCATGACTTCTCCATAGGTTCCCAACTAACGCCCATACCAGGAGCACCTCCAACCCACATTCCTCATCCCCTTCTGTCGTACTGCCCAGGTCCAGTGAACATTTATGTACCAAGCTCCTAGCTGGTTGAACAACCTCCCACCTGACCTTCTGGCTGCCTCTAGGTTGGGACCTTTCAAAACTAAACTTAGAGAACACACCCTGAAACAGAACAGTTGCGATTGCCTCTCCTAGGTACACAACTCTCTGCTACCTATTCCTAACTCCTATTCTCCCCCCACACCATCTCCTCCACCTCTCCAATCCCCTTCTCTCACCTACTCCCCACCTCCCCTTTCAAGCGGGACCCGACCACCAGTTAATACCCCCCCCCTTAACTCCCAATACTCCCCCTAAGGCTCAGACTGCCACACCATGTTTCTCTCATACCATGTATGTCCTCCCCCATAGATCCCCTTTCTACCTCTCCTTCCCTTCCCCTCCCCAGTTCCCTTTGTACCAGCACTCTACCCCCTTGTTCTTCTCTGCCACTGAATATCCTCCTTATCCTTTCTTTGTTTACCTGCATTGGTAAACGTCCCTCACCTTCTAAGTGGCTCTCCCTCCTTAACCCTCCTCCTCCTATCCCCTTTGTACCACGTTAGTGGCTGCTAGGTTATAGGGCCTCCCCAGGACAAAGCCTCACCCAAGATGCTCCAACTCTCTTCACCCCTGTTTTGGTTTAGACTTCCTCTCCTACCCTCTCTTGACTAACCTTTATCCTGACAAGGCCTTCCCCTGGCCGCTCTTACACTGTACATAATTTTGGTTCCAATGCAACTACTGTGTCCTTGCAAGCTGTACATTTTACACTGTGCCATTTAATTTGTTGTTCCTTAGAACACAATCTGTATTTCTCATCAGTCCCCACTGTTTTCCTCTGTAACCAATGCACAACAGTTTATTGTACCCTGTTTTTATCCTCATCTCCCTCATGTATAGACGTGGAGCCTTTGTAAACGAGCCTCTGGCTCAAAGGTTGTAATTCAGAGATTTCAATAAATAATTACAAAATTCCCTTCGCTATGCACCCCAGCATCTTGTTTGCCTTTGCAGTCACCTTCCTGCATTGAGCCAAGTGGTTCATACTCCTCGTTATAAGCACACTGGGCCCTAGATCCTTTTCCTCCACGGTACTTTCCAGCTGTACCCCTCCCAGCTAATATCTCCTCCTCTGGTTCCTAGCTCCAAAGTGCAGGACCTTGCACTTCCTGGTGTTGAACCACAACTGCCATGTTTCTGACCACTCCTGTAGTTTGGTCAGGTCCTCCTGCAGCCCCCTGCTCCCCTCTATGTCATGTACCACAGCTCCCATCTTGGAATCATCTGCGAACAGACTGATCTTACTCCGGATCCTGTGAGAAGAGTAGTAAAGGGTATGGCAGCTGGGTTGGTTTCAATGCGAAAAAGTGCAAAATAACGCATTTAGGACACAGAAACCCAGAGGCAGAGTACAAAATGAGTGGAATGGTACTGACAACCACCAAGCAAGAAAGAGATCTGAGGAGTAATCATATTGGATGACCATAAGGTGACCAGGCAGTGCAACAAGGTAGTAGCAGGGTGAATGGGATGCTAGGGTGCATAAGAAGGGCTATCACTAGCAGAAAGAGAAAGGTGGTCTTGCCCATGTATAGAACACTGGTAAGATCCCACCTAGACTATTGTGTCCAGTTCAGAAGACCACATCTCCTGAAGGACACAGACAGAGTGGAGATGATCAAAAGGGAGGGCAACTAAAATGGTGCAGGGTCTGCATCAAAAGCCCTGTGCAGAGAAACTAAAGGACCTCAATATGTACACCCTGGAATAGAGCAGGGAGAGGGGAGATACCATAGAGACCTTTAAATACCTCACGGCGATAAATAAGGTACACAAAGACAGTATTTTTTTAGAAGAAAAGGTGTGCAAGAACAAAGGGACATGCTATGAAACAAGAAGGGGTAGATTCAGGAGAGATGTGAGGAAGTACTTCACATAAACAGTGGTAGATTCCTGGAACAACCTTCCAGCGGAGGTGGTGGGCTGAAAACTGGTGTGGTTCAAGAATGCATGAGATAAGCACAAGGCAATCATAGTGGAAAGGAAGAGGGGAGGGAGAAAGCTGTAGATTGGGCATGGTCTGCAGTAACAGTGTAGGTAGGGAGAAATGGGCAGACTGAGTGAACCAAACGGTCTTTATCTGCTGTCAAATTCTATGTGTATATGTTTCCGTGTGATGATATACACCAGTGATCAGCAATTGCCAGAGGAGTAACTATCAGAAAAATTATTTCTATGAAAAATACAATAGCAGAGAAAACTGTAATGACTGGTTAAACTTCACAGTCTCTTAGTGATGGGAGGCAAAAAACGCAAGTTGTTGGTGCCCACTCAGGGTATGCAGGAAACACCATGCGCAGAGGACATGCACCTAGGCACGTTGACCTGGGCAGCCCAGTCATGCAAAGGCTTCACACGAAATCCAAAGGCAGATGACAGTCTATTATATCATGGCTCTATGAAGATACCCTAGAAGATGATAAGGTCCCACATCAATGTGTCATCACGTTCTCTTACACAAACTGTTATACTTTAATGTCAATCTTATTCCACTGACTAACTCAATTGTGTCTCAGGCTCAGTAGTTACAACATATAGTTACCCACAAAATGAGGGTTCAAAACAAAACTTCAGTTTTAAACAATGAATTGACTTTATAGTGTATAGTAGAACGCTGTTTTGTATAGAATTCCATCCTTTTCAAAATGCTGTTGTACCACAGTTCAAAGGTCTTGGAATGTGACTGTACCCTTCTGTGGTACAACAGCATTCTGAAACCTCTAGAGATTGCAAGGGTCAGTTTCATTCTGAAAGCATAAGAACCGCCGTCGCACACACACATTTCACATAATACTATACACTAAAAAATACAGGATGAGCAACTTTATGCACAGCCTGTGTGTTCTGTCACCTCGGGGTTCTGAGTCCCATGGATCCCGTTGAGGTCAGAGGGAACCAGCACCCCTCTGTGGCAAAACACACTAGTTGTGCATAGTTGCCCATCCAGTGTTCTCCATTTTATTTTATGAAACAAAATGCACCACCCAGATCAGATAGGCCACTCTGCCTTTTTCTACTTACACTTTCTATGTTTCAAAAATCACGAAGGAGGACATAACTTGATTGGCAAGGTGGCTGAAGGTATAGCAGTTAAAATTCAATGCCAGAGCCAGCCCAGTGGCACAGAGGGCTGAGGCGCTGGCATCTTACGTCGCACTATGCCTATGACCAGGATTCAGGATCGACCCCAGGTCACCGGTTGGGGGGCTGGGCTGAAGCAGGATTAAGCACGGCTCTCCCCTCCAAAGGGGTGGCTGCCCACTCATCCATGGTCCCAGTTTCACTTGGTGGAGGTCTGGGGGGTGCGTAGTCGGCATAAAGCAGTGACATAAGTCAGGAGAGGCGGAATGGGCCTGGATCCTGGCGTGTGCCTCCCACCTGCGTCATCATATGCGCCGTGGCCCCAGGGAAAAGGGTAAACTAAAAGTGTATATGGAAAACAAAATTCAATGCCAAAAAATTCAAGTTAATGCAAATGGGTAAAAAAAAAAAAAAATCCTAGCAATACATATAGGACAGGGGAAGTAGTACTGGACAGTACTACAGAGAAAAAGGATTTGGGAGTAATAATATCACTCACAAAAACATAGAATTTGATGGCAGATAAGGAACCGCTTGGCCCACTCAGTCTGCCCATTGTTCCCCCCTTGCCTACAGTGTCACAGCAACTCCTACTTGATCTCTGGCTCTCCCCACTTTGCTTTCCACTAAGATTCCCTTCTGTTTATCCCATTCATTCTTGAATCCCGCCAGTTTTCAAGCCCCATCACCTCTGCTAGAAGACTTTTCCCCAAGCATCCACTCTTTTTGTGAAGAAGTACTTCCTCACATTTCTCTTGAAATTACCCCCTTCCAGCTTCATTGCACGTCCCCTTGTTCTCATGCATTTTTTTCTCTGAAATATATGCCTCTTCAGTACCTTATTTACCCTGTGAGACATTAACTTCTATCATATCCCCTCCTCTGTTCCAGGGTGTACATATTGAAGTCCTTTAATCTTTCCTCTTAGAGCTTCTGATGCAGACCCTGCACCATTTTAGTTGCCCTCCTCTCAACAGCTGCCACTCTGTCCTTCCTGTCAGCAGCTTGAAGGCATTAGCACCATGTAATAGGGTGGTGGGCAGGGGATGTCAGATATTGGGGTGCACAGGAAGACAGTTCTCCAGCAGAAAGGAGGATCTGCTGCCATTGTAGAGGTCACTGGTTCAGCATCACCTGGGGTATTGTGTGCAGTTTTGGAGTCCACATCTGAAGGACACAAAAAGCATGGAGGGCAGTGCAGAGAAGGGTAACCAGAATGATCCAGGAACAGCAGGAACCAACACAGGATGGGGTTAGGTGATCTTAACATGTGGATGCTTAAGAAGGAAAAGAATAGATATGAATGAAACATACAGATGCCTCCATAGATTAAAGAAAGTGGATGACAGGGAATTGTTCAGATTGAGTGGACATACAATTAGTAAGGACAATTCCAAGATGTTGGTGGGGTATCAGTAACAACTCCAAGAAGTTGGTTGGGGGGAGGGAGTGGGTAAGTGTCATACAGATGATATGAAGTACATTTTCATGGAGTCTTGGAAGGGTGCGGTAGGCTGCTGGAGGAACTGGCATGTGCAAAATCAGTGGAGGTATTCAAAAGAGCGGGGAACAAGCTACAAGTGCTTGGTAGAGAGCAGAATGGGTGGGCAAGGGTAAGTGAGGGGTCTCAAGGCTCTCTCATTCAGCATTAGTTTGGTCGGTGGGAATTGTTAAAACATGATGGCCAATTGACCGTTTTATGCTGACAGATTCTGTTTATATGGACCGACAACAGCAGCATCAGGCACTGAAAAACGCACCCCGCCATCCGTAATAAGCCCACACAACAAACCTGTACGGGAGAGGGTCAGCATCATGAACTTCGGGACGGGACAGGATTCTGAGAGGGGGGGGAGAGCACAGTGGACTTCAGGACTGACAGCTGGCTGCTTGAGCTTCGCACTGCACCCGGCCACCCCACCTCAGTGAATCCCACCGCTACTGCATTCTTCATTACCTTCATGGGATCCGCGAGGTACAGTTTCTCGGCCGCTCTAGAAAACTCTTCCCACGTCTGATAATAAGGCATCGTGGAGCTCTGTGCTGCAGACCTGTAGGAATGTAAGAAGTAACCAGCAAACCAACTTGGGAAGCTTCACAGTGTCACACATCAGCACTACTCCATTCAGCTGAGGAAAACCAAGATGGCGGCCTCCACGGATTATATCGGCCAGCCTGATTGGGAAAGAGGCGCGACCAATCGTGGCGCGGGACGGTGCACTGTGTCAACAAGGAAAAGTGGTGCATAAGAGCGTATGTGGCTCTCTCGTCTGAGTAAGTACTTCGCGGCTAAAATCGGCGCTCCCCCTTATAGATTCGGAGGTCCTCTTAGTAGGTAGACAGATTAAGTAAATGATTAAATCATAGAGTGCCGCCATCTTGCGAGAAGCAAAGAGAGAGTACCGAACCCAGCATAATTAACTTGTTACAGTGCTTTAGGATTGATTTCTCATTCTCCCTCTAACTCCAGGGCAATTTTTGTATTTATTTTATTTACTTCAAGATTGTTACCTGCACCATACAATACTAGTTTCAATAGCTCGTTTCCAGATGTGTCTTAGGGACAGGGGATAGGGAAGAGTACGGTAATAAGTTACAATATCTATAATGTGATTATACTTATAATAACCATTGTAACTGCTGTTGTATGTAGCTTGCTTGACTTTGACACCTTGGAAAAAAAGGCTTATGAGCTCAAAGGTCTTCCAAAGACAATAAATAAAATTTTATAGATCACAGGATTTAAGAATGTATGGGATAGACATAAGGGAATTCTGGAGGTCAGGGGTAAGGGGCAACAGACTTCTAGAAAAACATAAAGGGAACTTACAAGCTCAAATGGGCAGACTGGGTGGGCCATAGGCCCTTATCTGCCGACAGTGTCTATGTATCTAAATGACATTATTTTATTGCAGCTGAATTGGTGTTTTCACTTCTGACTAATGCAAGTTTATGGGAACAAGTTCCCTGTAGATGGCTGTTTTGTTCCCCTTAAAATACATAGTAAAATTAGATTTTGGCCATATTGGTCCTTAGAAAACAGGAGTAGCTGGACAGTTTGATAACTTTTATTTTCCAAACGTATGTATTGTACAACGATGGTATAGATGGTATAGTATACAAGCTTTGGGACCAAACCGGGAAGGGGGGTTGGTAAAGTGTGGACTGGACCCAAACCAATAAAAACATAGGTGCGGAACCGGGGGGCAAAGGGCGGTAGCCACTCCACTTTTTATTTCTATGTGGCAAAAACTAGTATAGAAAAAGTGCCCTTTGTACCCTCATAAGTGCCCTTTTGATTCTCAGCCCCCTCAGCTTTTACCATCTTTCAGCACCCTTGATAAAAAATGGACTGGCTGGGCCAGCCAGACCAGAAGCAACTTGAGCAGTCCCACTGTTCTGGCTGGACCAGTTGGTCCAGAATTTACAATTTATGGTTCCTCCAGCTAGTCCCGGTTTCATCAAGGACAAGGGTATGGGGTGAAATCCGAACTGGAACCTTTCACCCTTTTGGTCTAGTCTAAGTCCAGCAGTCTGGATTTCACCAGTACCCTCTTCTTAGATGAAATTTGGACCAACCAGAACAGCTGGACCAAAACGGTAAAAACTGAACTGACTGGTCCATCCAGAACAACCGGACCACACAAGTTTGCAGGCCCAGATGGATTGTACCCCAGGGTGTCGAAAAAGATAGTGTAACAGTCGTGTAACACCTGTAATTAGTAATCAAATAAAAAGGGAAATATTTAATTAACAAATAGATTAAGGTTCAGTGTGAGCGTATTAGTAGTGCTGTTGTGAGAGAGTGATAGCAAAGGGGAGGAAGGAAAGGACTGCCTTGCACTGGCTGTCTTACCTACAAGCAGTTTTTGTGCACTGTTTTAGTGATTGGCACAATTTTTATGTAACTTGAATGTAGTTTTAATGAAAAAAACAGTAAATTTATCATTTGTGGCTAGTGGGCTAGTAGTTTGCATCCCTGGCTACTGTAACACAACCCTGGTGGTCCAGTGGTTAAATTTGGTTTGCCTGGGTCTCTTATTAAATAGTTTGATGTCTTAAAATAAAAAGATCCTGTCTGTAAGTAGGAAAAGGATTGGAAATGCAGTGCTGCTGATTTAATGTGGTTTGCAGAGTGGCAGCTGCGGGCGCTGGTCATGCCATTGTGAGGAGCAGGGAGTGTGAGTAACCGATCATTGGTACCGCAGCTGAATGCTGGCATGCTTGTTAAGGAATTCCCAGCATTGCTTCAGGGCGGCCACTCCTCTGCCACAACCTCGGTCGCAAAACAAGCTTCAGCCTGCAATGGACATTGCAAAGGTGTGAGAGGGAGATGTTGGGTAGGCGCTTCTCTCGCAGGCAAGACAACCAGATATATATTTCTTAGCTGAACAGGCGAAAAGCGCAGGGGTTGATTTTAACATTGTTTTACTAGCCCAAAACCTAGTGCAAATTGACTAGGGCTAATGCAGCTGATGCTCTACTTGTCTGTCTTGACTAGTGTAGGTTTGCCATGGCTGTTAAAGAGATTCACCAACTTAAATTGTTTCCTTATTGCACCCAATATATGGGTGACTTACCTCCTGGGGAATCTTTGTAATGCCACATGTCAGTAAATATTGCAATAGTTTTGTTGAAAAAACGCTCGTAATTTAGGTAAACCAGGTCCTGGAGGACTTCCCGGTCTGAAGAGCAGCCCAAGTTCCACCCCAATGCTCAGTAACGTTATGACATGATGCTAGGGAGAGCGCGGGGGCGCGCTCCATTATAGTGAATAGGTGGCAGCTTTCTGAGAGTTTTGTTACATTATAATGGTCAGTTTGTGGTGAAACGTGGGCACTGGTCGACTAACAAGGCCCTAAAGAAACTTGTTGAATCTCTTTAATGAAGTTAAAAAAGTCCCTTCTTTAGCAGGCTCTAGTCTAGTCTTCATGCTAATCTCTCTCAGTCTTCCAGATGGCCTGTTGTGATTAACAGCTCATTAACCCCATCTCCGCAAGGACATAGACAGGATGGAGGCAGTCCAGAGGAGTGCAACTACAATGGTGCAGGGTCTGCACCAGAAGCCATATGAAGAGAGACTAAAGGAGCTTAATATGTATACCCTTAAGGAAAGGAGGGAGAGGGGATACATTATAGAAACTTTCAAGTACTTCAAGGGAATCAACAAAGTCCAAGAGGGTAGCATCTTTCAGAGAAAGAGATGTGCAAGAACAAGGGGACACAATTTGAAGATAGAGGGGAGATGGCTCAGGGGCAAATTGAGTTAGTATTTTTTCACAGAGAGGGTGGTGGTGGACACATGGAATAGCCTTCCTGAGGAGGTCGTGGGGTCAAAAACAGTGGGGGAATTCAAGAATGCATGGGACAGACATAAGGCAATTCTGGTGGGGGTAGAAAGAAGTAGACTGTTGGTTAACTAGGATCTGCAGCTTATCCAATAGGTAGGGGAAATGGGTAGACTAGGTAGGCCAAGCGGTCCTTATCTGCCGTCAAAGTCTATGTTTCTAATTATTAAGATATCGGATAACACCTTTGAGCAAACAGGGCTCTTTTACAAAGGTTCCTCGTCATGGACAATAAACAAGTTAAGACACAATATGCAAATTAATAAACAGGTAAACATTACAAGATGGTTACAGTACATGAGTTGCCAAAGGCTTTGGCAAGTTACAAAATGAGAATTAAGTAAAGGATGCAGTTTAAAACAGAGCACCAGTAACTATACACAGAATACCTGTGACAGTAACACATGAGGTTGTGCTCTTACATGTGTTAATAGAGGGGCAGAGGAAGCAAAGGGTGTGGGCTTAGTAGCAGGAAACATGCAAAATTCGCGAGGAAGGAGGAGGGAAAAGGGAACCGAGGTGTAAGAGAAGAGGAGAGCAAGGGATTAGGTGGGAGGTAGGTAGGTGATAAGATGGGTGGAGGGGAGCAGAGAGGAAAGAGGGGGGGGAAAAGGGTGGAGAGGAAAAAGAGAACAAGATGGGGCAGGAGTTTTGGAGGGTGGGTTCAGAGGTAAAGGAAGTACAGGAGCCACAAAGGTTTTGTCAAGCAGGAGGTGGAATGTTACAGAGGGCAAGGGTGGCTAGGGAAGCGGACGAGGATATGGGATTTAGATAACTGGGTGGGGGGTGCATTAGTGCAAGGGAGGCCAGTATAGCAGGCAGAGAAATTTAAGTGATATGTTAACAGCTGCAGTTATCTAGCAATTCAAGATGGGGATCCCACAAAAGACTCAATGTGAGACATTATCACCCCACTGCTAGGACTTTCGGCTAGTGTCCAGGCTGTTATAAAGGGTAGAGTGCTGTTAAGTCATTTCACTGCAGCTTCCAGTTTTCTAGTGTGTCTGTCTGATGATGTGTCCCACATTATTAAGACCAGTACACATCATTTCCCCACATTTCCAGCCTTTGTATCCAGCCTTTCAGTGACGAAATGCTGAAAGGGTATACAGAGTCTGCCCTGCAGTTGGTGGGTCTTATCCCAGCCTCACCACAGCTGCTTCCCTCTCCACTCCAAACCTCTCAGCTCTGTACTTTCCCTGGACATGACTGCAGACCAGACTCTGAAATAACCATCCATAGCTGCCATTACAGGCAGGGGTAGGGTCTCCAGCTCTTCTAAATAGACTGTGCCAGCCAATGCCATCCATGCAGTCCCACCCTTATCCCACCCAGCATGACCTTTCATCCTAAAAACAATGCTTTAGAGTATGTATGCTTCAAAAGTAAACTTTAATAAAATATATAATTAGAAAGGTTAAAACAGGCTTTCCTGGGGTGCTTAGATCCTCCTAACTAGAAAAAGGCAGTATAGCATAATGCCTGTGACTGGTTCCCCTGAGCAGATGAAAGGACAATATTATAAAAAATGTGTTAATGTTGGGGCAGAGCATGTTAAAATCAACACCTTTAAAAATAAAAACTGTCATAAAGTTTTCTATTTCCCAAGCTCCTTAGGTTTGTGTAACCCCTTCCCCAAAGAAATCCTTGATGTGCCTCTGGCTCACTTAACATTGTATGAAAACGTCAGAAGTGCAGGTCTCCAGCTGACCACAGGATGGGGCAGAGAGTGTCATTTTCTACCTGACTCTATTCATTGCCCTGTTTGGAGGGGGTGAGAGTGTTGTAGGGAGACTGGAGACAGTGCAAAAGAGAGCTACAAAAATGATACACGGCCTACAGAACAAAAACTATGAAGAGCGTCTGCAAAACCAGAACATGTACTCCATGGAGCAGTGGAGGGAGAGGGGAGAAATGACTGAGACTTACAAATTCCTAAGTGGAATAAACAAGGTGTAAGTTCAGGAACTGTTCCAAGTCAGAAAGCACACAAGAACTAGGGAGCACAACATGAAGCTGGAGGGAGGGCAAATTCAGAGGTAACACACAATTTTTTCTTTACTGAGAGGGTGGTAGATGCATGGAACAGCCTTCCCCAGGTAGTGGAGGGGGCAAAAACAGTGGTAGGTTTCAAGAACTCTTGGGATAGGTACAAAGGCACCACTACACTGACTAGCAGTTAAGGGAAGGGGGGTATGCCTATGGAAAGACTCGATGGACCGTGTGGTCTTCTTCTGCCATCACTTTCTATGTTTCTATGAGGTGCATGATGATGTCAACTTTTGTGTGTGCAGAGCTACAGTAGGACTGATTGATTAAACATTTGCTGTTGTAATATCCTCTGGTTCGGTGTGGGAGGAGGAAGAAAGAAAAAATTACTCACCTTAGTAATGTTTTCTTCTAATGGAGTCTTGCTGTATTCTGACATATGCAGTTAGGTCCTGCCTTTCAACTGCCGCAGAGAACAAAGAGTTAAACTTTCCATGGCCAGCATAGAATGTTCACCACGAGCTCGGTTGAAGCTCCTGTCTGCTGTTGTTTAAACTGCAACCGTCAGATCTTTACAAGCAAAGACTCACTAGATGTTCTGTGTGGAAACTGTAAAATTCTTACTAGCCAACTGGCAACTATATCTATATTAATAGGTTTTTTGGTTTCAAAAGGAAGACTCAAGTCAGGAAACCCAAAAACAAAACACATCCAAAACACAACCACTCACCCAAACCAAAAGAGGGTGAAAAAAGGACACTCCTAGGGTGCCAACACTGCTCCTGCCCATCCACATCCCAAAATCTAGGTTCTGAGAGGGAGGCGGGGGGAGGTCAGATTACACCAAGACTCCATTAGGAGAAACAACATTACTAAGGTGAGTAATTTTTTCTTCAAACAACATGAAGTCTTGCTGTATTCTGACATATATACAGACTACCAAGCAGTACCTCCATGGAGGAGGGACAGAACCTACTTTGGAAACAAGCTCTGAAGTACTGCTGTGCCAAACCGAGCATCACTCCTAACCTGGATATCCAGAGAGTAATGCTTGGTGAAAGTGTGGACTGTTTTCCAGGTGGCTGCTTGACAAATTTCTAAAAGAGGAATATCCCTGGCAGCAGCCAGGGAAGCAGCTGCACCTCTAGTGGAATGAGCCCTCAGGCCTGAGAGTGAAGTTCTACCCAGTTTTTCATAGCAGAATTGTATACAAGAAACAATCCACCTGGCAGTAGATCTCTTAGTGGCAGGTTTGCCCTTACCAACTTCTCCATACGTAAGGAACAACTGGAGGGATTCAAACCGGTGACCCTTGGTACGCTCTATGTAGTAGCTAAGGGCTCTTTTAACATCCAAGCTGTGTAGCCTCCTCTCTCTGAGGAGGAATAGTCAGTGAAGAAAACAGGGAGAGCTATAGACTGGTTGAGGTGGAAATCTGAAACCACTTTAAGTAAGAACTTTCTGTTAGTTCTAAGGACCACTTTATCTCTATGGAAAGAGATGAAATCAGATTCCACTGACAGGGCATGCAATTCACTGATACGTCTGGCAGAAGTAATTGCTACCAAAAACACAGTTTTCCAAGTGAAGTACTTAAGCTCTGCTGAGGACAAAGGCTCAAAGGGAGGTTGCATAAGCTGAGCAATGCAAACATTAAGGTCCCAAGCAGGAGCAGGATCCCTAAAGGGGTGGATTGGTGTGAAGCAATCCTGTGAAAAACTTACAAAATACAGGATTGGATGATGGAGAGGAAGGATTGTCTACTGACAAGAAAGCAGAAACAGCTGCCAAGTGTACTTTAAGGGTAGCTGGTCTGAGGCCTAGACAATTAAGATGGACCATATAGTCCAGAACCGTAGGCAATCCAGCAGGGTCTGGAGAAATATTCTTCTTAGAACACCAAATGCTGAATCTTTTCCATTTGGAGTTGTAAGTCTTCCTGGTGGAAGGCTTTTGAGAAGCCTTAAGGATATCCAGAACCCCTTGGGAAAGATGCAGATCTGCAAACTCTAACTCTTCAAGAGCCATGCCTTGAGATTGAGAGACTGAAGATTCGGGTACCAAATCCTCCCCTGAGAGGATGTCAACATGGGAAGAGACAGGGGAAGGTGGACTGCTAGGGACAGCAACAGGGGATACCAGGGCTGTCTGGCCCAGTCTGGAGCAATCAGAATCACTTTGCATTGTTGTGACCTCATCTTGACTAACACTTTTGAACAGGAGAGGGAAGGGGGGAAAGCATACAGAAATTTCCCTTCCCAGTTCAGAATCAGAGCATCCAGGGGGACTGAGCCCAAGACTGGGGGTCTGCAACAAAAGAGAGGAAGTTGGTGATTGGGGCTGCAAAAAGATCTATCTCTGTTTTGCCCCATCTCGAGAAAATCACTTTCAAAACTAGAGGATCTAGGGCCCATTCGTGATGGCCCTGGGATATTCTGCTCAGTGCATCTGCTAGGACATTGTCCTTCCCTGGGAGGTGAACTGTTATCAGAGAGGTTTGCAGGGAATAGGCCAGGGACCACAACTTCATTGCTTCTGTGCACAAGGCCAGGACCAAGTGCCTCCTTGCTTGTTGATGTACCACATGGTGGTGGTGTTTGTTCTGACCTGAACCACCTTGTTCTGTACAGATTTGGAAAAAGCTTGCAGTGCTAGAAACACTGCTCTGAGTTCCAAAAGATTGATGTGAAGCAGAGATTCCTGAGGTGACCACAGTCCTTGGGTGGTAAGATCCTCCCACTGAACGAGACTGAGTGACAGATGGAACCCCTTGTCTCAAATTGTCCTGATCCTGCCACCATTGCAAGGCTTGGATTAGGGTTCAAGTCACTGGGACAAGTTTGGTAAGGGAATCCTTTCTTTGGGACCAGAAGGCTCTTAAGTGGAACTGAATGCCCCTCATCTGGCATTTTGCCCCTTGGACCACTGCTTTGGAAGCTGCCATGTGTCCCAAAAGCTGAAGGAAATGCCTTGCTGGTCGAGACACCTGAAGGGTGAATGAAGAGGCCAGTTCCATAAGGTTCCTTGCCCTTTCCAGGGGAAGGAAGGCTTTTGCCTTTACTTTATCCAGTTCTGTACCTATGAAGGTGAGAAGCTGTACTGGTTCGAGAACTGACTTCGGAAGGTTGAGAAGGAATCCTGAGGAAGTGAGCACTTGCTGGGTCACTTGCAGATGTGACTTAACTTGGTCTGGAGACTGACCGACTATGAGCCAGTCGTCTAAGTATGGGAAGATGGAGATCTTTTTTCTTCTTAGGAAAGCAACAACAACTACTGCCAGGCACTTTGTGAAAACCCTTGGGGCTGAAGTTAGGCCAAAGGGCATTGCTCTGAACTGATAGTGGCCTGAGGGCAACTCGAACCTGAGGTACTTTCTGTGGGAGCACCTGATGGGAATGTGAAAGTAGGCATCTTTGAGGTCCAGGGAGGCAGCCAGTCCCCTGGCCTTAGAGAGGGAATGATAATTCCCAGAGTTACCATTTTGAACTTTGGTTTCAAAAGGTGTTTGTTCAGATATCTTAGGTCCAGGAGGGGCTGCCATTCTCCTGTCTTTTTGGGGGTTAGGAAGTACCTGGAGTACAATCCTTTGCCCTTGTGTAGGGTGGGAACCCTTTCTATAGCTCTGAGAGCTAGGAGAGAAGAAACCTCTGCCTCTAGGGCAAGGGTCTCTGAGAGATTTGCAGGTGGAAAGGATCTGACTCTCATCTTGGGAAATGTTTTGAAGCTGAGAACCAGTCCCTGGCTTACTACTTCCAGGACCCACTTGTCTGATGTCAGAGACTTCCAGTCCTGGACAAAGTAAGCTAGCCTGCCTCCTACTGATATGGGAGAATCGGCCATCAGGGTGTCTGCTCGGCAGGGGCTTTAGGCTGAGGGGTGGATGCAGGCCTGCTCATCCCCCTTCTGCCTCTCCCTCTAAAGAATCCCCTCTGTGAAAAAGAAGAAGAGGAGGCATGAGCTTGGTAAAAAGGCCTTTGGAAAGGCCTGCCCCTGCCCCTGGACTGCTGCCTTTGAGGAGTTGCTTGCCTTTCTTTGGCCTGAGCACTCCTGTAAGTGGCCCTGTACTCATCCATCTTTTTCATGTAGTTCTCTGTCTGATCCCCAAACAGAGAATTACCAATTATAGGAAAATCCATGGCCTTAGCCTGGGTATCCTGTGAGAGGCTAGTACATCTGAGCCAAGCCATCCTCCGAAGAGCCACAGATGTAGCCATGACTCTTGATGAAACATCATTGGAGTCAACAGCAGCATGAAACTGTACTTTCGATGCCTCAGTCCCATCTGCAGCCACCTGCTCCAGCTCCTTGGTAAGCTGGTCAGGGGACTGTTTAGCCAGAGCCAGCACAGTGTCCCACCTGGACTTCTGGTATCTAGCTGTATAGGCCATATAGTTAGCCTGCCTGAGTCCCAAAGATGCTGCCATGTATTGTTTCTTTGCCATGGCAT
Source organism: Neoceratodus forsteri (assembly GCA_016271365.2). NCBI lineage: Eukaryota > Metazoa > Chordata > Ceratodontiformes > Ceratodontidae > Neoceratodus > Neoceratodus forsteri. Next base: position 255,313,642 of record CM057451.1, on the reverse strand, counting down.
CAATCTTCCTGGAGTCCTTGTCTGGGGGGGTGTGATGCCAAGGGAATATTTGTCTTGTCACAGGCAGCAGCCTGCACGACTCCAACATGGCTGCATTGCTGAAAAAGGAACTCCGTGTCTGAGCCTGAGAGAGTATACCTCTTGTCCATTCGTCTGTCCACAGGGGGTATGGGATTAGAAGACTTTAGAATTTTATGTGTCTGTTTCCCAAAGGATTTGTGGAGGGGAATAGACAGTCTCCTGGACTCTGGGATGTCCATCATCTCAACATAATCAGGCTCTTCCTGATCCTCTACTTCTTCCTCCCAGGAAGCTGAAGGGTCTCAGCCACTTTTTTGTAAAACATATAATGAGAGGGGGACTCAGAAAGCCTAGGAGGAGAAACACCTGAAGGTCTGTCTGGGGAGATGTCTGGGTCAATAGACACATCCAGACTTTCACAGTCACCATCATCATCCTCATACTCTCCCTCCTCCTCATCCGGTTCATAAAATTCTTCCAAGGTGTAATCCAGAACCGGGGGAACCGACCGAACCAAACCCCTGCCAGATGGTGCCGGTTCGGCCGGAACCGAAGTAAGCGATTGCACTATTCTTATCGCCTTGGCTATCTCATCGGCGGTCGGTGTATGAATTTCTGGGTCCGAACCAGACAATTTATCTTTTCTGTTTCTTTTCACCGGAACCGGTGAAATCCTCAGAATCGGCTTTCCTTTTGCCTGAAGAAGTATCGCCCTGGTCAGAGGGCACTCCTTCTGGTTCGGTCAGAACTGAACCGGGCTGGCCATCTGGGTCAGTGGACTTCTCGGCCTCCCTTTCCCTCAGTCTACCTAATCTCTTTTCCAGGGTAGATTTGGGAAAATTCTTGCAAATTTGGCAGTCTGAATCGAGGTGGTCAAACCCCAGACAATAAACACTGGTGGGTGGGGATCAGCCTTGGCAAAGACTTCCCCACACACACTGCAGTGTTGAAACCCAGTGGGCCTGTTTTTTTTCTTGGGTTTCTCAGACATGGCCAATCCTATCCAAAAACTTACCCTTTTTTCGGCAATCCGCCAGGCAAGACTCCCCTGTCGGTTCCTGACCGTGTCACGGGTCTTGGAAAAAAACCTAATTAAATCTGTTTTTTTTTTTTTAGAACCAATACAGACCGGTTACCACACACTAAATTAAGCACAAACTTTTTTACCTGTAACTGATTGGTTTAGCCGAACTGATCCACAATTTACAAGTTCCACACAGAAACAAAACAAAAAACCTATCTAGTACTCACGGTACCACAGACAGAGACTTGAACCAACTAAGCGGTAACAGCAATTCAGTAGAAACCGACCAAAAACCGACACTTCAACCGACTTTTTGAACAGAGCAGCAGGAGAAATCTCCGGAGCAACTGTTCAGTGAGGTGGAGTAAAGAATGTGACGGTTGCAGTTTAAACAACAGCAGACAGGGGCTTCAGCCGAGCTCGTGGTGAACATTCCATGCTGGCCATGGAAAGTTTAACTCTTTGTTCTCCGGGGCAGTTGAAAGGCAGGACTTAACTGCATATGTCAGAATACAGCAAGACTTCATGTTGTTTAAAGAGGAAGAGAGTGGGCCATGGTACAAAACAGTGGGGGGCACACTATGTGTGATGGCATTGCAGTTTTTTGTTTTGTTTTGTTTTTTGCTGGGGCAGGAAGCAGTATGGGACCAAGTTAAATGTACACTAATTAGAGTATTTTTTCTTGGCTTTGCATTTTTTCATGTATAAGTGATTAAAATGTACCATTATAATTGTGGGCTAGTGCAACCATCTGCGGGCTAGTGCAATCTTGAATCAACTTGTCATGCTGAGTAGTGCAAAAAAGGTTAAAGGTTGACTCCTGAACAAGCACCAGAGAAATTGCTCAGGGACTGACTCACATGTAAAAAAAAAAAAAAAAGTCTTGGGCACAGTCTGAATTTCGGGGGCTCCGAGGAGTTCCTCAACATGCAACATGTTTAATAAAGCTCAGTAAAGGAGCCATTTTTAGAGTGGAGAAAGCATACTAATGCTGGGGGAACACATGGCATTTACACAGGCAATAGATCACTATAGAAACACATTGTTTTTTTAAATAAAAGCCACAGGGGCTAAAGGGAAGTTCTGTGAATACATTAGAAGTTGAATTCATTCTCAGAAATGTGTACATTTAAAAATTGAGCAGTTTAAAGAAGAGCTCTGTTTGTGTGAAGCAAGTTTAGTCAGAAATGGGTTCAGAAAGCATATTCATAGAAAGACAGACATTGTCGGCAGATGAGGACCACCAGGCCCATCCAGTCTTCCTGTAAACCTGTCCTTGTTTGTGGCCTTTGACCCTACTCAGTCATCATCTTTCTCCTTTCCTTCTCACCCTAAGAGTCCTTTTATGTCTGTCCCATGCATGTTTGAAGCCCCCTACTGTGTTTGCTCCCACCACCTCCCATGGCAGACTGTTCCATGTATCAACCACCCTTTCCATGAAGAAAAACTTTCTCACATTCCCCCTTATCCTACCCTCCTCAAGTCTCATATCATGCCCCCTCATTCTCGTACTTCTCTGATATTGAATGATGATGCCCCCTGCACCTTGTGTATGCCCTTAAAGTACTTGACGGTCTTTATCATGTCTCCCCTCTCCCTCCTCTCTTCCAGTGAGTACATTTTGAGGTCCTTCAATCTCTCCTCAGATGTTTTCTGGTGCAAGCCCTGTACCATCTTGGTTGCCCTTCTCTGGACTGCCTCCACCCTATCTATGTCCTTTTGAAGATGCGGCCTCCAGAATTGTACATAGTATTCTAGGTGAGGCCTCACTAGTGTTTTATACAGCGGAATCACCACCTCCCTCCTTCTGCTATTGATCTCTGCCTATGCACCCCAGCATGCCACTGGCCTTTGCTGCAGCTTTTGTACTCTGCTTAGACACCTTTAGGTCATCAGTAATGATAATCCAAGATCCCTTTCTTCCTTAGTAACTGTCAGCAAATCCCCCATTATGTAGCTCTCCCTGGGTTCCCACATCCCAGGTGCATTATTGCATTTCTTTGAATTGAACCTCAGTTGCCACACCTCGGAACAGTTTTCCAGTTTCCTTCTGTCCTCATCTTCACCACCCCTTCCGGAGTATCTACCTTGTTGCAGATCTTGGTGTCATCTGCGAACAGGCAGATCTTTCCATCCAGTCCTTCTGCTATGTCACTGATGAAGACATTAAACAGTACTGGCTCAAGGACTGATCGCTGAGGTACCCCACTTGTTACCCCCCCCCTCCTAATTGTATCCCGTTTACCACCACTCTCTGTCTCTTGTCCGTTAACCAGTTTCTAACCCAGTTTGCCACCTTGTGGCACATGCCCAGACTGCCTATCTTGTTGACCAGCCTTTTATGTGGAACAGTGTCAAAGGCTTTGCTGAAATTGACGTAGGCTATATCCACCGCTCCCCTCGATTCATCTTCTTTGTAACCCAGTCAAAAAATCTATCAGACTGATTTGAAATGACCTCCCTGCTGTGAATCCATGCTGCTTGGGTCTTGGGCTCCGTTGGATTCCAAGTGCCCCACTATTCTTTCTTTAAGTAGTGCCTCCATGATTTTACGCACTACTGAGGTAAGGCTGACCAGCCTGTAGTTTCCTGCCTCCTCCCTACTTCCGTTCTTGTGCAGAGAGACTACATGTGTTCTCCTCCAGTCCTGTGGCACCACTCCTGTGTTGACTGACTCTGTAAACAGGGTTACCAGAGACTCTACAGTTCCCTTCATAGTTCCTTTAATATTCTCAGGTGTATGCCATCAGGCCCAATTGCCTTGTCCACCTTCAGTTTTGTGAGCTCTTCCAGGACTCTGTCTCTCTCTCTCTCCACTGTAAATGGACTGGTGTTGACTTCTCCCCCCCCCCATATCTGTTGCCCAGCTGTGGGCCCTGACCCTCCCCTTCTTCACTGATTACTGAGCAGAAATATTTATCAGTATTTCTGTCTTTTCCAGGTCACCCTCCTTACAATCCCCCTCATCCCCTCTGAGTCTTACAGTCCCTCCCCTAGTTTTCCTTCTCTTGCTGATGTACCTATAGAATGTCTTCTCCCCTCTCCTTACAGTCTGTGCTAATCTTTCCTCAGTCTGTGCCTTCATGCTCCTGACTGCCTTTCCTGCTTCCCTTAGACACTTTCGGTATACCTCCCGGTCTTCTTCTCTTTGAGTGCTCTTATACTTCCTGAATCCCACCCTTTTGGCCATTACTTTCTCTGCCACATCTTTAGAGAACCTTAGTGGTTTCCTCCATCTCTTGCCTTTGGTTATCACTCTAGTGCACTGGTTTGTTACTTTCCCTATGGCTTCTTTTATGTGTTCCCAGTGGGCCTCAACCTCCCCCTCTTGCCAGTGCTACCTTGATACACTTCCCCATCTTACCAAAGTCTGCCCTCCTGAAATCTAAGACCCTAGCCTTTGTGTGACTTGATCATGTCCCTGTCCCCAAGCTAAACTACACTATGTGGCAGTCGCTGGAACCCAGTCGGCCTCTACCCAGACTTCAATGATTTTGTCACTGTTTGTCAGTATTAGGTCCAGAATTGCCCTGTCCCTGGAGGAATCAGGCACTAGCTGCCTGAGGTCTGCCTCCTGTAATGAATCCAAGATGTCTCTCCTTCTTATTAAAGCTGCTTCTGGGATGGTCTAATCCACAACTGGCATATTAAAGTCGCCCAGCAGCAGTACTTCCCTTTTTGCTGCCATCTTGTGTATTTCTTCCATTATCTGTTTATCCACCTCCTCCCGTTGTGCTGGAGGCCTCTAGATTACCCTGTGCAGATGGTTGTGCACTTGTCTGACTCCAGGGTGACCCACAGTGACTCAGCCTCCCCCTGCCTGCCTTGTACCTCTGTTGCCTTTATACCCTTCCTGACATACATGGCCACTCTCTCTCCTTTTTAATCCCCCTATCCCTCCTGAACAGAGCATACCCTGGTACCTGTATTCCCAGTCATGATTTGCGGTGTACCAGGTCTCTGTGTGCTGCTATGTCCAGGTCTGCCTCCACCAGCAATGTCTCCAGGTCTGGGATTTTATTTGCCAGGCTATGAGCACTTGTAACCATGGCATTCCATGATTTGCTGCCTATCTTTCCACTGTTTCATGCCTTTGCTTTCCTGCTTCCTCCCCCAACCCTGATCCCCTTTTTCTGCTGCTTTTCTACTGCGTCACCTGTTATGCCTTTTTCAGGTATTACTGCCTTCTTTTTACCCTCTTGTTTGTCCTTTCTGTCTTCTCTGATTTGTGCAGGTAGGCTGCTAGAGTCTCCCTGATCCCGTTGCACCCCCCTGGCTAGTTTAAACACTCGGCAAGGAAGCACTTAAACCATTCATTTAGGACTGATTTCCCTTTCCCAGGCAGATGCAATCTGTCCCTAGAGGTACAGGGTCACATCATTCCAGGTGGGTCCCTAGTCCCCAATGAAGCCATATCCCTTCTCGCTGCACCTGCCTTTCAGCCACTCATTGAAGCTTCTGATATGGAGATTACTAGCCTCCCCACTGCCTTGGACCGGTAGCACCTCAAAGAAGGTTACAGAGTCTGCTACCTGTCCAAGGCTCCCTCCAAGCCATCTGAAGTCCTCTTTTACCTCAGTGTTAACCCTCTCGCTGGATAGGTCATTTGTCCCCAGGTGGACGACAACCTCCACCCCCCCCAGCCACTTCCTTCGTGATCTTCAGGATCCACTCTCCTCCCTTCTAGCGGTGCCTCCTGGAAGTCACTTTTCCTCTCTCTCTCCTCCCTTGCTCCGGTACCCAGCTCCATGCCCTGAACAACTGAATCCCACACAAGGAATAGCTTCCTCCTCTTTTTGGGTCCCCCCCCCCGGGTCTCCCACCTGGGTGACCTTCACATCCTCGGTCACAACTCTGGGTTCCCCTTCGGGACTCACCCTCTCCTGTAGAACGTCATATGAGTTTCTGAGTTGGACCGGATTGGGGATGTGCCTTGGACCCCCGCGAGCCTACTGTAGTCCATCCAGCCTTCTTCTGAGGCGTCCTTTGGGGTGCTGGCTGGGGACATGGTGGCCTCTGGGTGGGGGTAAGTGTCTCCTGTATTCCTGCCAGCTCGGCCCGGAGACTGGCGACCTCAGCCCAGAGAGGTGCCTGCATATGGGGCAGCACTGCAGTTCCCAGAACGTTCCCCTGAACACTGCTGCCCCACACCCACTGCACTGCACCACTCCCTATATTTTCTCTGGCTGTATTAACTATGCCTCCTGCTACCAGTAATACCCACTGTGGTTTTTGTTCCCCTTTCTGTATTTTGATTTTCTAACCACTTGGTTTTTTTTAATGTATTTATTTTCTCCTTCCTTACCCCTCCTCCTCCAAACTTCCACTACACCCTTAAGAAGGTGTGGTCTGTCAGCAGCCTATAAGGGATGAGTAACCAGGATTGGGTGGAAATGGGGAAGGGTGGGAGGGTTAGTCCTTTGTTCAGTGCCGGACAGACAAAAAAAAACAATCAGCACACACCCTGACTGCTCCAGTCAGACTCAAATACAAATACAAATCCTGAACACTCCAAGCAGGCTCCTGTAGGAAGAGATTTATAAATGCAAGCTGCCCCTCTCTTAAACTGACTGCAGATAGGCTCAAATACAAATACAAATCCCCAGGTAAGCCAACAACTGTATTTAAATACCTAGTAATTCCTCTGAGTATGTTTACCTCTACCCCAGTTTTAAAAGGTACCTCCCATGTTCAGTGAACCTGTATTTCTGTCCCCGTTCCCCACTCTGTCCATGCTTCTCCTTTCCCCGATTTAGCTCAGCTTTGCCCCATGCTTCTCTCTGTGGGTCTCTGCCATGCTGCGTTCAGCCGCAGTCGGCAAGCGCAATACCGGAGCAAGTGGCCGTTAGCCCTTTTATAGCTCTTCTGCAATTTGTATTTTGGCACCCTTTTGCACCCCAAACCACTATTGGCTCATATCAAGTCCTTTGTTCAGTGCCAGATGGATGAAAAAAAAAAAACAATCAGCCCAGTCAGCACACAAACTAAACGCTCCAAGCAGACTCAAATACAAATCCTGAACACTCCAAGCAGGCTCCTGTAGGTAGAGATTTATAAAAGCAAGCTGCACTCCATTAAACTGACTGCAGATAGGCTCGAATACAAATACAATCCCCAGGTAAGCCAACAACTGTATTTAAATACCCAGTAATTCCTCTGAGTGTGTTTACCTCTACCCCAGTTTTAAAAAGTACCTCCCGCGTTCAGTAAAGCCATATTTCTGTCCCCGTTCCCTGCTCTGTCCCTGCTTCTCCTTTCCTCGATTCGGCTCAGCTCCATCCTACGCTTCTCTGCATGGGTCTCTGCCACGCTCCATTCAGCCACGATCAGCAGTTTTCAAAAAGTGTGCTGCCAAGCCAGTTTTCATTAGATTTTCAACAAACTTGGCAGACTTGTAGTTCAAAGTGCGTACTATATAGAAAAACTTGTTTTTTTCCAAATAAAGTGTAAAACAAGGGAGTCGCTTACCTTACTAGGGAGACTGGGTCCTGGGGAGGCGTAATCCATGCAGGCAGTTACTCAGAAGGAGGAGCTAAGCATGGGAATGATGAATATTTAATTCTTAATGGAAAAAACTGCAGAGGGCAGCTTACTTAAAGGAGAAATGGCTGTTTATGTGGAAAACTGAACAGAAAGTCACTCAGAAATATGGTGTTTAATATTTTATTGAAAGAAAAGTTTAACCCTTAGCGGTGTGGGGTTCCTTGGAGGAAAAACATTCTGGGGAAAGCTGTGGATGTGGGCTTTCTAGTCAAGAAAGTATGGAAGTGCTTAAACATTAAGAAAATAGTTATTTTTATGTCACAAAAGTACATGTAATAAAATGGGAATTCAGGCTGACAGGAAAAAAACAGCCTCAGAATGTTCAGGAGAAGCAGTTAGATTTCAAATCTTGGATTCCATTGTGGTGCATGGTGCTGCAGGATTCCATGGAATGTTCAGAGGGGATAAACGGAGCTGCACAGCCAGTGTGTGAGGAGTTCAAGCAAGGAGAGTGACAAGAAGGAGGGACCCGTGGGAAATGGGTGTCCAGTCAGAAGAGGCCTGCTATATTGATGGAGCCTGAAGGGGACAGCCCTTAAATAATTAAAGTGTGTGTGACTAGGAGCACCTGTATCCCAGTTCAGGGTCAGTCAGGGTAGCGAGTGAGAGCAGAGGAAGTATAGTCAGTCTGTTGCTTCAAGTACCTGATGACTCCAGAAGCTGTCAAGTTGTCTTCATAGAAAAAAAAGCTGCCACAAGAAGAATTTATTCTCCAAGAAGAATTCAGCCATCCTCCTGGGTATAATGTGGAATGCAGGAGGATGTCTAATCTATAGGCAGGTTGTATAACTTAGGAAAGAAATAACGAAGCTGAGATGGGAACTGGGAAGGAGGAGGGGGAAAGAGGACATGAGCAGCAGGAGATAGGAAGGGGGATGTCACCACCAGGCAGCACAACAGGTGGAACTAGAGCAGAATCCAGGAGGAGGCGCATGGTCCAGGAACACCAGGCTCATGGGGACCAGGTTGGAAAGAAAGGGGGAAATGGTAGATGATGAAGGGGAGATGCAGGGGGGGGAGAGTCAAGACGAGGAGGTACGGTGGTGTGGAGAAGGGAAAGAACGGGCATTTCAGACAACAGTAATCAGGCACCAAATAGGTTCATGGTACTGCAGAGTGTGGACGATCAAGCGGAGATGAGGGTGCAGGGAGGACCACAGAACAAGTACAGTAAAGGGGGGTAGAAGAGAAGAGGAGGAACTAAGGGCAGGAAGGGAGCCAGTGACAGGAGGGTAGGCGATCCATGGGGAAGGGAGGGAGGACAAGAAAAGCGAGGGTGGGTGAGTTTTGGAGGTAGGCAGTGTGAGCAAAGCAAAGGCATCTGCAGGAGGGGAGACGAGCGTGGGGGGGGGTGAAGACCGGACCAAGGGGTGAGGCAATGCAGGAGACAAGCAGGGAGGAAAGCTGAGGATAAGGGAAAATGAGTGGCAGTGGGGTTAAGCAAAGGGAGAAAATCGTGAGGGGATGGGGCAAAAGGGTGGGCATTACGACAGGGAGAGGCAGGAAGGGGGGAGAGGGTTGTAACTGTGGGTGAAGTAATACGAAAGGGGATAAGATGGGGAAACAAACACATGAGGAAAAGTAACAGGAAGGTGGAGTGAATGTCAGGGATGACGGCAGGGAGGGTGGGTGCTTTTATACCAAAGTGTGTGGGGCAGGAAAAGGGGAAGCCTCACATTGTGGTCCATTTGGGCACCAATAATCTGGCAGGATGCGAGGTGAAGGAGCTGCAGGAAAGGTTTAGGGAGCTGGGTGAGATCTGCAAGGAGATAGGAAAATCGGTAGCTTTCTCAAAGGTACTGTCAGTCCTGAGGGACAGCACTGTTAGAAAGCTGAGGATAGAGGAATTTAACTCATGGCTGGGGGTATGGTGCAAGGCAAATGGGTACGGGATGGTGGGATGTTGGGGCAGGACCTGGGAGCGCAAGGACCTATATGCGCCAGATAGGCTACACCTAAGTAGGGAAGGCACAGGGGCCCTGAAAGACAAATTGTAGAGATAGAGGAGCTGGAATTAAACTGAGGAAGGGGGTCAACAGAGGGCAAGGCACTCAGCAGCATGAGAGGGGTTCCTTAGAGCCTCCCTCCAAGTGGAAATTCAAACAGAAGGGAGAGGACATGGAGAGGGGATAGTAGGAATAGGGAAGGGGGAGGGTCAGCAAGGAATGGCAGGAAGCAGAGGGGTAAGGGGGTACACTGGAAGGTAGTGTCCTTAAATGCTAGGAGTCTGGTCAACAAGGCAGCAGACCTGCAGGTGGTGATGGCAGAAGGGGCGGTGGACATAGCTGCAATCACAGAACCATGGGCAACACAGTACCATGACTGGGACCTCGAGATCCTGGGGTACCAATTGCTAAAGAAGGACAGATGGATAAGGAGAGATGGTGGAGTGGCACTGTACATAAGGGAAGGGATACTGTGCACCAGGGAAGAAGGGGAGGAGGACTTGGCAGAAGCCCTGTGGGTAATGCTAGAGAGCTCCACCTCCAGTGGAGGAAGGATTCTTTTGGGGGTGGTATACAGACCACCCGCACAGGACATAGAATTGAACAAGGAGCTAGCAGACCAGATCAGAAAGGTAGGAGGAAGGGGAAACACTGTAAGAGTTGGCAACTTCAACCTACTTGAAATAGAGTGGAACACCCCAGCTACCTCCTGTCAAAGCTCCTCTTGGATGCCATCCAGGAATGTTTTCTGACACAGGGTGTCACAGAGAGAAGTAGGGAAGAGGCCGTACTAGATCTAGTGCTATCCAGTGGGGAGCAGGTCCTGGAGGTAGAAGTGCGAGATCCCCTTGCAGGGCAGTGATCACTGCACAGTGTGGTTTTATAGCAGCATGGGAAAGGAAATAACCAAGACCATAAACTGAGTCGTGGACTTCAGGAAGGCAGACGTCAGTAAAATGAGAAGCATACTAGAGGGGCACCTGGCCATGCTCAGACTGGAGATGGATGCGGATAAAAAATGGTCTGTCAGCAAGCAGGGAATAACTGAGGCTACAGACACGTGCACAAAGGCTTGTAAAAAGAACTCTAAGGCCAAGAGACCTAGCTGGTTTAGCAAAAAGGTGGCTGGTAAAGTGGAGGAAAAGAGGGCTGCCTTCCTGAGGTACAAGTTGACCTTGAGGGAGGAGGAGGACAAAGAGGCTTACACACGAAAAGCTAGGGAGGCAGTGAAAGAAGTCCAGGCAGCCAAGGCTGCGAAAGAACTGAGACTGGCGCAGGGGATTAAGGATGGGAAAAAGGACTTCTTCCGTTACATGAAGGAGAGGAGATCCAGAAGGGATGGGATTGTAAGAATAAAGAGAGAAGGAGGGAAGATGGGCAGAAAAGGCTGAGGAACATGTAGAGACACCAAAGGAGTACTTCTGCTCTGTCTTCACCAGGGAAAAGGACAGTCCCATGCCACGGGGGATGGTTGGGGGTTGCCCTAGGGGTGGATTATTTATTTTTTATTTTAACCAGTAGAGACACACTAAGCTGAAGCTTGTTTACAGGTGCGATCTGGGAGCACAAGAAAGTTGTGACTTGCTCAGGGTCATACAGTATACAAGTGGGGGCTCTGGGATTCAAACCCAAGTCTCCAGGTTTGCAGCTCAGAGCCTTAAACCACTGCACTATACTGCCTCCGAAATGATTATAATGGAGAGACTGGGGGTTGAGAGGGTCTTAAGAGGTCTGAGGGAACTAAAGGTGAACAAGGCTCCTGGCCCAGATGAGGGACACCAGAGGCTTCTGAGAGAGAGAGATGGTGGAGGTACTAGCAGCACCCCTGGCAGACCTATTTAACACCTCGCTGGAAAAGGGGAGTGTACCACAGGACTGGAGGACAGCACACGTGGTACCACTCCAAAAGAGTGGTTCCAGGGACGAGCTGGGTAACTACAGGCCGATCAGCCTAATCTCCATAGTGAGCAAGTTAATGGGGACCATTCTTAAGGAAAGGCTGGTGTCCTTCCTTGAGGAGAATGGTCTCCAGGATGATAGGCAGCATGGGTTGGTCAGGGGGAGATCCTGTCAAACAAACATGATAGACTTCTTCGACTGGGTTAGAAGGTCACTGGACGGGGGACAGGTGGTGGGCATACCGTACCTGGACTTCAGCAAGGCATTCGGTTCAGCGCCTCGTGGCAGGCTGATCAGCAAGCTAAAGGACCTGGGTATAGAGGACAGCTGCTAGGGTGGGTCAAGAGCTGGCTGCAGGAAAGGAACCAAAGAGTAGTGGTGGGGGGACTATCCAAATCTAGGCCTTTAACCAGCAGGGTCCCACAGGGATCAATACTTGGACCTGTACTGTTCAACGCCTTTATAGGGGACATAGCAGAGGGTATCAAATATAAGATTTGTCTTATTGCAGATGATACCAAGCTCTGTGGGAGGGTGGACACAGTGGAGGGGAGACAAGAATTAAAGGAAGATTTAGCGAGACTGGAGAAATAATCGGGCATCTGGCACTTAGGATTCAACACCAAGAAGTACAAGGTCATGCACCTAGGAGTCAGGAACGCAAGGGCCAGCTACTGGCTGGGGGGGGGTTCAGGTGACCATCTCGGAGGAGGAAAAGGACCTTGGACTGTTGATCAGGGGTGACATGAAGCACTCTGTGAAATGCCGCAAGGCAGCAGCCAAAGCTAATAAAATGCTGGGCTGCATCGCCAGAAGAATCACCTCTAGGAGGGAAGAAGTTATTCTGCCACTGTACAGGTCTCTGGTGACACCACACCTGGAGTACTGTGTACAGTCCTGGTGCCCTTATCTAAAGAAGGATGTCAGTCTACTGGAGGGGGTCCAGTGTAGGGCAACCAAGATGATCCAGGGCATGGGGGCCAAAACATATGAGGAAAGGCTGAGGGAGCTCAACACGTACTCCCTGGAGGATGGAAGAGAGAGAGAGGGGACATGATAGAAACCTTCAGGTACCTCAAAGGCATAAACAGGGTTCATTTGGAGAGTGTATTCAACCTGAGAAAGGCAGGAACTACAAGAGGGCATAGCCTGAAGCTGGTGGGTGGTAGATTTAAGAAGCAAATGAGGAGACACTTTTTCACAGAAAGGGTGGTAATGGGGTGGAACGAGTTGCCAGAGGAGGTGGTAGTGGTGAATACAGTAGTCAGAACAAGACGAATCAGTTTTGGGAAGGGGGGAGAGCATATGGGAGAGGAGGTGGATAATTCCAGGTGGAGTGGGGGATTAGCTTCAGGGATCTAAACTGAGCTGCGCACTCAAGCAGGCTAGATAGACCATTATGGCCTTTCTCTGCTGGCAGGTTCGTAATTCATAATTCACTTCAACAACCAAAGGAATGTGGTATAGTAACAAAATATTTATTCAGCCTGGGAATTTATTTTAAAAGGAAAAGGACACCAAATTGAACTTAATTTACCTCAGTCCTTCTTCAAAAGGGACTACTGTCTAAGTGAAGAACTGAACATACAAAGAAGCCAGCAAAAGAAGGCCATTTGGTCTATCAAATCTGCTCATGTTGCAGGGTCCACAGCTTGAGCTAATATCCCTGCCCCCCCCCACTTCTCCCATCTTCCCTACCCATGATCCTTACCCCCCCCATTCCTATCCCAGCCTGTCTTAAAGCTGCCCACTGTCTTCAATGAGATGACCTCTTCTGGCAGCACATTCCAAGTGTCCACCACCCTCTCTGTGAAGAAGTGCTTCCTGACCTCCCTCCTAAACCTCCCACCCTCCAGCTTAAGACTGTGCCCCCTCGTGTTATGGTTGCCACTCAGCTTAAAGAAACTCCCCTTATCAACCTTATTTATCCATTTCAAGTACTTGAAGGTCCCAATCATGTCCTCTCTCTCTCCCCTGTCTTCCAGGGGGTACAAGTTCAGTACCCTTAACCTCTCCTCATATGCCTTATCCTGCTGACCGGCTATCACCATTGTAGCAATCCTCTGGACCTTCTCCAGCAGGTTAATGTCCTTTTTGAGGTGTAAGCACCAGTACTGAACTCTACACTCTAGATGCAGCCTTACCAGTGAGCTGTACAAGGGCAGTATAACCTCCTCCCTCCTACTACTGATCCCCCTAGATATGCATACCAGCATCTTGTTTGCCTATGCTGCTGCTTTCTTGCACTGTGAGGAGTGCTTCAGGTCACTATTGATCATCACTCCCAGGTCCTTCTCTTCCTCTGATGCAGATACTCGGACTATACCCAGGTAGTACTCTGTCCTGGGATTCTTGGCTCCAGTATGCATAACTTTGCATTTCTTGGCATTGAAGCCAAGCTACCAGATCCTGGACCACCTCGCCAGCTTTTCCAGATCTTCTTGTAGGTCCTGTATCCCTTCAGCTGTGTCCACTCTCCCACAGAGCTTAGTGTCATCAGCGAATAGGCACATTTTGCCCTTAATGCTATCCCCAGTGTCACTGATAAAGACATTGAACAACACCGGCCCCAGCACCAAGCCCTGTGGGACCCCACTGGTTACTTCTCTGTTGCCATATAACTCTCCCCCCACAACCACCATCTGGGTTTTGTCCCTCAGCCAGTTTTCCACCCATCTGGCCATCTTTTCCTCAACCCCAAGATCCACCAACTTCCTGATCAGCCTTTTGTGGGGCACAGAGTCAAAGGCCTTGATGAAATCAAGATAAAGGATGTCTAACACTTGGCCCCAGTCTACAGTCTTAGTGACACAGTCAAAGAAGTCAATCAGATTTATTTGACACAATCTTCCCCCATGAACCCATGCTGCCTCTCATCCTGGAGACCATGGTCCTCTAGATATTCCACCAACCTTTCTTTTAGTATGGTCTCCATGAGCTTGCCCACAATGGAGATCAGACTGACTGGTCTGTAATTCCCTGGATCATCCTTGGCACCACATTTGTGGAGGAGCACTACATGTGCTGTTCTCCAGTCCTGCGGTATCATGCCTGACTCTAGGGAACTATTAAATAGGTCTGCCAGTGGCCCTGCCAGCTCCTCAGTCAGTTCCTTTAGTACCCTTGGATGTACTCTGTCCGGGCCTGGTGATTTGTCCACCTTCAATGCTAGCAGCCCCTCCCTCACTTTGTCCTCTATCGTTACATCTGTGTTCCCCTCCCCGACTGCTCCTCTTTTTCCTCCTGAAGGCACTGGTCCTTCCTTCTCCCTGGTGAAGATGGAACAAAAGTATTAATTTAGTATATTTGCTTTTTCTCCATTATCCTCCACCCACTCCACCCCTTTCTTAAGCCTAACAATCCCTTCCTTCTTGTCCCTTTTCTCAAATCAAATCAAATCAAACTTTATTTTTATAGCGCCTTTTAAAACCAAGGCGCTGCACATAAAACTAAATACAAATATAACTTTAAAACAGAAGAATGAAACACATTAGCCATTAGGGAAGGCCAAGTTAAATAAATATGTTTTTAACTCAATATATATCTCACTTATATAGTGAAAGAAAGCCTTCTCCCCCTTCTTAATTCCTTCAGCTATCTGCAGCTCCTACTGTGCCTTTGCTCACTGGACTTATTTACTTACCTCACTAACCAACCTTAGATAATTTTCCCTATCCACCTCGCTGTTGGTCTTCCTGAATTTTCTATTGGCCAGCCTCTTTTCCCTTACTGCCTTGGCAACTTTGAACTTTTAAAAGACTGAGGGGGGGATTGTGTTCTTAAAGTTTATGTGCAAATGCTGTGAACTGTATGTTACATGCCAATGTTTGAAACTGTTTTAGAAATTTGTTTTGTTTATCTGCTAAAGGTAAATTTATTATGGTATGAATTTACTACTGTCTTAGCTATTACTCCAACACCAGCGCTCCCCTTATATACAAATCTGTACTAGCATTCAAATACACTGTATTTTATTTTATTCTCTTTTTTTTCTGATACGTAAATTTAAGCCATGTAAATAGTTCTACTGTTTATTTTTCCCTTTCCATTCCCCCCAGGACACATCTGGAAACAAACTAATTTCAGCCTAATATGCCTTTCCTGGTGAAATGTTTAAATAAATACATGCAAAGAAACTGAGCTGTTTTAGCCTTAGAGTCTAATTTTAAGGTAAAACTGCTGTGTGGGATACCAGGGAGGATATCTGTGGTATAGGGTTAGTGGGCTGACTAAGGTCGGATAAGGCCTGGTAGCCACAGCACACTTGTAAGGCAGTTTATGTATATGCAGCATTGAGGCCTGCAGTAGAGCCTAGTGCTGGGAAGGCAAAGTGTGTTGGGTGAAAGGGATGAGTGGGCTGTCTGAGGTGGGACAAGGCCTAGAAGCCACTGCACGACCTTAAGGCCAAAAGTGTTACCAGGTACAGTGACTATGGCCAGGGCTAGGGCTTTATCCTGGGACTATTGTGTTATCTGGAGGGCTGGTGGCTTGTGTTTATCTGCAGTCTCCAGGGGAAAATTGTGGTGGGGTGGATTACCCTGCAAGTGAAAACAAAAACTGTTATTCTGTATTGCATTTTACAACTGTATTTTATTTCTGATATTTTAATTGAAAAGTGTGCATGTTAGTTGCCATTTGTAGTTGCACATTGCTTTACAGTTCCTTCAGTACAGCTTGCCTTATTTTTTTCTCGCTCTAAGTGTCATTGTAACATGGCAAAAACACAAGGACTGTAGGTGGAACAGCATCAGGTGGTACAAGAGCAACATGGCATTATGAGACGATAATGCCATGTTGCTTGTGTAATGCAAGAAGCAGCCACAGGACGAAAAGGAGCAGTGTATTAAAAACCAAAAGGTAAAGAAGAGAGTAAAGCAAGTTGTGGAACAGCAAGTACGTACGGTAGACGAGTAGGACAAATGTAAGAGAGACACAGGACACAAAATAGTAATAGCAAACTATAAGAAGGTAGAAATGGAGAGAAGCACTATTAGCCGGAGCAAAGAGGGATACGACAATCAGCAACAAGGTCGCTGAGAGCAGAAATGGAAATATAAAGAATCACAAAAGAGAGACCAAGTCAGAGACACAGATATGAGGAACCCGCGGCACAAGGACTCAGGGGCATGGCATGCAATGCAACCGAACACAGAGCAAAGAAGCAGAAGCACATTCAATTTCTAGACCCTCACGGTGTATGGCACCACAAAGTTCAATTATGCAGGAGCACCGGCAGACAGGGAAGACAGAACACACAGTGGGGAAATGTGTGCAGTGTAGTGGAGCGACCAGTGTAAACAGAGTCAAGCCACGTAAACAATCACAACCACGCTGAGTAAACCGGCATAGCTGTATGCAAATGAGATAGAGAGATAGACTGAAAAACAGTAATACAGCAACATCGCGGTCCTCCTAAGAACAATCGCTAACAAACACCCGTCAGAAATACTGGAAATTGTGTACCAATCGTTAACAAATAGATCAATGTACTAGTTTGCAAAACAAAAAAAATAACGTGTGTGTAAGAGAGGTTGGCTAGCAGTTTTGAAAGTAACAGTAAACGGAAGTGAATAAGTTCAATCCTGGCATTGTTTATGTTATGACAACAGTAGAAACACATCTCTTCATTGAAACTCATCTACAGACCATGTTACAAGCGCATTAATCCGCTCCGAAGGTGGCATTTAATGGGCAGTTAATGAATGGTTGGTCTGTTGTAGGCACTCGGCCTTCGGTCTCGGGCCCCAACAGCCCCAACCATGCATTAACTCCCCATTAGATGCCACCTTCATCATAGATTAATGCTTACATGCCCTTATTTGCATTGCCAGTGTCTCACATTCCTGAAGGTCTCCAGGTCAGTCCAGTGCAGCACCTGTCTCTCTCTCTCTCGCTCTCAGCAATCCACAGCCACACCAGTTGGGGAGGTAAGGTACAGGTATTCAGGTTGTACCCAGCTGGAGGAGCATGGCAGGGAAAGAGGCAAAGAATCCAAGGACACTGCAGTGCCTAAACTGTTGTTACACTGCAGTGCCCAAGTGTATCATCATCACCCTTACAAAGTGGTGCACAATGTAGGGCAGGTGCTGTTGAACTCACTCCACATGGGTGGCCAAGGGTGGTGACATAACGTTATAAAAGGGCAGGCACTGGGGTTGTCTCTGTAGGCAACAAGGAGGCTGAGCGTGCATGTGCCCTGTAGCCCAGCTGATCACAAACAGAAAAGTCCCAAACAACTCTAAAATACCAAAAGTTTGTATAGATTTGAATTTATTTGTAGCACATCATGTGAATATGAATAGTAAACAAAATTTACAGATTGCTGATCCCCATTTCTGAGCCCTGGTACAAAGTGGAAACCTCTTCCTCAGGATCTGACATTTTTAATTTCCACATAGCAACCGGTGTCGTCCCAACATACTTGAGAGTGGCTAATGTGGTCCTTTTTTTTTTTTACTTATATTTTGTTGTTTTATTGAAAAAAAAAATTCAAGTGATACCTCCCACCAGGCATACAATACGAAACAAAAGGTGCTACCCAATGTACTACAGTAAGCAGTCTAGCCTAAGCAGTCTGGTTTAAGTGTAGTACCCCAGAGCTGGTGTTCCCTGGTGCCCTACAGAAAAGGGGTGTCCAAATTCTCCAGGAGCAGCAGTGTAGCTGGCCTGAGGGATATAGGTAGGGTTAAAGTATAGTGCCTCCAGTAATGGTGCCCCAGTGTATCCCAGTTTGACCTCTAGGGGACCCCAGGTGGCCCTCATAGGACCCATAACATTTTTTTACTGCAGTCTAACCCTTTTCACAGCTTTCTCTCTAACACTTTTCCTGCCCCCAGGAATGTTGTTTGTCCCCACATTGCCAGGGACTCGGCATCTCGAATTTTGGGGGGCTAAAAAAGGAGGCACAGCGTTGGGAACCAGGAAACATAGCATTTGATGGCAGATAAGGACCGGTTGGCCCAGTCTGCCCATTTCCCTACCTAATGGATAAGCTGCAGATCCTAGTTAACCAACAGCCTACTTCCTCCTACCCCAACCCCTAGAATTGCCTTATGTCTGTCCCATGCATTCTTGAATTCCCCCCACTGTTTTTGACTCCACAACCTCCACAGGAAGGCCATTCCATGCATCCACAACCATCTCCTTGAAAAAATACTTCCTCACATTACCTCTGAGCCGTCCCCCTTCTAGCTTCAAATTGTGCCCCCATGTTCTTGCACATCTCTTTTCTGACATATGCTACCCTCTTGGACTTTGTTGATTCCCTTGAGGTACTTGAAAGTTTCTATCATGCCCCCCCGCTCCTCCCTTCCTCGAGGGTATACATATTAAGCTCCTTAAGTCTCTCTCTTCATATGTCTTCTGGTGCAGACCCTGCACCATTTTAGTTGCCCTCCTCTGGACTGCCTCCATTCTGTCTATGTCCTTGCGGTGATTGGGTCTCCAGAACTGCGTGCAGTATTCCAGACAGGGTCTTGCCCACCTTTCAGTCATCTGCTATGACTACCCCCAGGTCCCTTTCCATTTTTGTTGTTGTTAGTATCTCACCCCCCCCCCCCCATACTGTACTCTTCCCCTGGCTTTTTGTTTCCCAGGTGCATTACTTTGCACTTCTTAGCATTGAATCTAAGTTGCCATACATTTGACCATTCCTCCAACCTTGCCAAGTCCCTTCTCATCCTTTCCACCCCACCTTGTGTATCAACTCTGTTGCAGATCTTTGTGTTGTCTGCAAAGAGACATACTTCTCCTTCCAGTCCCTCTGCAATGTCACTTATTGAAGAGGACCAGTCTTAGAAACCCTGATGCCCTGGGCGTTTGTTGGTATTTTTGTTCCAAATTTTCAACATGGGTTTTTTGGGACTCCACCTCATGAACACTGGCAATATCATTTTGTTACTCAATCCCAAAAAGTGATTTCGCACGGTGAGCGTACCATTCAGTGCCACAAGTGTGAAAACACATTTCGGGCAGGATGTGAAAAATGACAGCTGTACTGTTCATGAGGAGGTATGAAGAAATGGTAATGTTGAAAATTTGGAGTGAAAGTATAAAAAAGTGTCATAGAAACTTTGCAACGCTCATTCATAACGCAGTCATTTTTTGGAATGTTTTCACCAAATTTTCAACATGGCCTTTTTGGGACCTCCCCTGTGAACAGTGACACTGGGATTTTGTTAATCTGTCCCGAAAGTTGATTTCGCACATCGACCATGCCATTCTGCGTCACAGGTGCAGAAACACATTTTGGGAAGGATGCGAAAAAATGATAGCTTTACTGTTCATAAGGGGGTGTGAAAAAATGGCAATGTTGTAAATTTGGAGTGAAAATATTAAAAATTGATGAAGTTACTAGCGTATGTAGAAGCTGTGCAATGGACGCTCATAACACAGTCATTTTTGTGAGTTGTTTCACCAAATTTGCAACAAGGGCTTTTTGAGACCCCACCTCATGATCAGTGGCACTGTCATTTTGTAAATTGGTCCTGAAAGGTGATTCCGTGCAGCGACCAATAAATCACCTTTTGGAACTGAGAAATGAAATGATAGTGACAGTGTTCATGAGGTGGGGTACGAAGGACCCCATGTTGAAAATTTGGGACAAAAACTCCCCAAATTGGCTGAGATATCAACCTAAATTGAAACCCCTCATTGTCTGCCATTATAGGGCTTTCCGTCATTTCCTCAGTTCCAGGGTTTCTTTGAAGAGTGCAGACGTGTTCCCGGTCCACAGAAGATCACTGCTTCTGACCTCTGGAAGTAAGTATGGGTGAGGGGTGCAGAGAGGTGGGTGTAGAAGGAGGGTGCGGGTTGGGGAGGGGGCCAGTGGGAATGGTGAGGGACCGTTTTCTTTTTCAGGTTTAAAAAAATCGTGGGCGGCCCGGCGGTGCAGCGGTTGGATTTTCCTTGCGGCGTAGCGACCGGGTTAGGAACCAGCTCGGTAGCTGGAGTGGCTTAGGCCGGGGAGGCAGCTTGAGCGTCCCACGACTGCTCGCTGTCTCCAGGGAGGGAGGGGATCATGACCCGGTGCCAAACCGACCACTGGTGGAGGCCAGTGGTAGTGCAGCACGTCAGGGCCATTGGGGGTGGTGCGTGACAGGCGTCGGCTCTTGCCTTGATGTCCGGACATCACGCACCTAAGAAAGCCAGGAAGGTCACACCCTTGATGGCAGCTTGAATTAACAGGCACCATCTGCAGCCAAAATAAACCTCCAAATTACAACAATCGATGTAGAACTCGAAACAGAAACTACCTCAGGAGGTGACATAATGTCAAAGAGAGGAGAGAAAACTCTGAAAAAGCCACCTCCGGTTCCCGATGAAGTAGGATTGTCGGACTCTGGTAGGGAAGCTTCACAGGCCTCATCGGCCTCGAGAAGCAGCAATGGTACCTCCAGACAGCCCCCCTTGACAACCCTGCAAAGACAAATGACGTTAGTATTGGCGGAACTCCGGGACTTCCGGAATGAATTTCGGACGACAACTACTGCCTTAAGAATCGATATCGGGAAACTGGAAAACCAACAGGAGCAATTTGAACAACACCTAACTGACACCGATGCTAGAACCGACAGAGCAGAACAGGCAATAGTGCAACTGAATCAAAGCATACTGGCGATACAGGAACGAGCTGAGGATGCCGAAAGTTGAAGCAGACGGAACAACATATGAAATTCTGGAATCCCTGAAGGCGAAGAAGGCACTGACCCGCATCGGTTCATCTGCTGCCTACTATACCAAACGCTCGAGATCTCAGAGGAAAAAACCCTAGAATTTGAAAGGGTCCACCATGCGTTAGGTCCCAGGCCCTCACCTGATGCGAGACCCGTGCTGTACTAGTCCGATTCCTCCGGTTTCAAGAGAAGAGCTCATACTACACACAGCGTGGAGGAAGGGCCAGGTGAAGTACAAGGGTCTACGGCTGTTCTTCGAGAATGACTATGCCCCGGAGATCATGGCCAGACGTAGGGCTTACACTCCGATCCTGAAAGAGCTGAAAAAGCAAGGCCTACGCTTTCGAACGCCCTACCTAGCAAAGCTAGTAGTTTTTCACCCTGATGGGCAGCTCACTTACAGCTCAGCCGAAGAAGCACAAGAAGGTCTCCGAAAACACAAAGTGCTCATACAAGAACAGGCAGACAAGCCCACCAAGGGATCCCTTGCAGCAAAGTTGGCACAGCAGGTTTGGCAGTCGGACCGGCGGGAAGGAAGAAGAAGACAGGGCTTTGAAGCAATTCGTAAGATAGTTGACTCCCTACGAGAACAGGGACAGGGAAACACCTGAGTAACAGCAAGATAAGTACTGTATTCACTATATTATGAGGGCCGGGAATTTATACGCTGGCCTCTGGAAGGCACCTCTATATATAGCCTCGGTAGCTAAATGTGGGACCGCTCGCAGATCCATCTGAAACCTCCTGACACTCCCTTTCTGGATCTGAACTTCCTCCTTTATAAATAAACACTCACATTCAATAGTATCAGTGAAGTGGGGAGGTGTAGGGATTGGTACTCAGGATGTTTCTCACCTCGTGTAATGATGTTAATTTTCCCTCTGTCCCCTCTCTAAGTTAGATGCTTTGTTGAGTGTGATGTGGTGGCGAGGGCAGGAGCAGATCTATGGTATGGCGGTACGAGTTAACGCTCTCATATCTGTGTTTGTCGGCTTCCTGCCATTGCTACGACCTCGTACTCCCACTCACATGGGAACAAAGCTGAAGCAACCTCAATGCACTTTCAGAGGCAGCGCAATTAATAGGCAATGACTGCTGAAGGTTCGCAGGTCTAACTCTCAACGATGATAAGTGTATTGCCCACATTTACAGAGAATTAGAAATCAGTATGCACCAAACTTCTATACAGATTTTGAAGGTTTAAGATGGGTAAACTGGTCTTTCATTGGTGCTACAACAGTTAACTATCCCCCCCTCCCAGCTGTAGGCCCGAAACTAGCTGACTCTCAATAAAGATTGGGCAATGGATCCTGTTATTAAACTAAAGTGGATAAAAGAATGGGCTAGATAGGAAATTATAACATCTAGGAGGAAGTTAGAGTTAGAAGACTTTTTCTTCCCCCCCCCTTTTTTTTTTTTTCTCTTTCCTTCCCCCTTCTCGCTCCTTCTTTAGATATGACTCTAACTGTTGGTCTTGCTAGTTTTTGTGACCTTTCTACATAAAGATTGTGATTACTCTTGTTCTCTCCCCAGGTAATAACACACAGTCGCAGGAGGCTGCCCGGTGGGAGTGTGACTAACCAATACCCTAATCCCTACGCCTTAATTGGCATTAAAAGTGCCAAGGGGTCTCAACTACTGAGTTCCCCCTATACGGTGAGCGTGTCTCATCCCCGGGAGCTTGGATAGCTCTCGCTTCTTGGAAGTACTTGTTAATAGTCCCTAGTTGATAAAGATGGTAGCAGCCCGGTTGGCACTACTCCACCCTGAAGTCTTTGCCTTACTTTTTTATGTTGTTAAACAGTTGAGTGTTAAACGGATCAATTTATCTGGATATGATAGATGCCAGTTCCTAGGCAATCAGTTCCTGCTGGTTAATTATGTTAATGGTTTTTGGAAATCTAAGAGTAATTTTAATATTACAGTAATCTTACGATTGTGTCAGCTTAAGTACAATTTCCGTCCGGGTGGAGGGCCCGGGGGGGGGGCTCCCTGGTGATCATACGGCCTCTTGGAACCCTGCAAACAAAGCAAATTTCGATATGGCTGAGACCCCCTTGAAGCTAGTCTCCTGGAATGTAAATGGGCTCTCCACCCCAGTCAAACGTACTAGGGTTCTATCTCAAGTTAAAAAAGCCAGAGCTGATATTGTATTTCTACAAGAGACCCATCTAAGTAATTCAGAGCACACAAAGCTGGGGCAGATCATGAAGGGTGAGGTGTATGGTTCAACATATAGAGGCAGAAGGAGAAGGGGAGTGGTGATTATAATACCGCGCCATGTAACTTGGCGATTGCAATCAAAATGGATAGATCCATGCGGTAGATTGGTACTGCTCCGTGGTCTGGTGGGGGAAGCAGAGGTTACCCTGGCTAACATTTATTTCCCTCCCGACTCCTCAACTAATGACATAGGGGGCCTGCTGGACAAAATTGTGCAGTTTGCTAAAGGTACACTACTGCTTGCTGGAGATTTTAATATTCTCCCTAACCCAATGAAAGATTCCTCTAGCCCTAAAACCCCAAGGAAGACTGCACAGCAAAGACTCCTTAATAGATTTATGGCTGAGGCAGGACTGACAGATACGTGGCGCCACATGCACCCCTATTCTAGAAACTATACACACTATTCGGCTGTACATCACACGTACTCCAGAATAGATTTATGTTACACACAAGTGGAACACCTAGATAAGCTGATAGATTGCCAAATAGGTGATACAGCCCTGTCAGATCATGCCCTGATTGTCAGTACTTGGAAATTAGGGTTACAGGAGAAGAACACCATGTGGCGTTTAAACCCCACATATTTAAAATCTAAGCAATTTATCGAGTTTTTAACCGACAAGATAACTGAAATAATTAGTGACAATTCTACCTCGGATACCCCTCCGAGTATCCTTTGGGATACTATAAAAACAGTACTGAGGGGCCATCTTATTAAGTACACTTCCCACCTAGCGAAAAAGCGCACACAACTAAGATCTAATCTAGAGGAAACTCTGCATTTCCTGCAAACAGCGCATAAACAGGGCGACAACTCGGTACTTCCACAGTTAAAGCAAGTTAAACAAGATCTGGACAGATTGGTACTGCAACAGACAGAAATTTCTTTAACCTTCCTCCGCCAGAGATACTACGAAGTGGGGCCCAGGGCCAGTAGGCTTTTAGCATATCAAATAAGAAGACCGAGGAAGAGTGCTGCTATTACAACCGTACGACATCCAGTTAGCGGTGTTCCCCAGAATAAGCTTAGTGATATAGTTGAGGCATTTACCGCATATTATACAACCCTCTACTCCCCAGAAAACCCTGCAGCCTCAGGTGAGATAAAAGAGTTTTTGCAATCCCTGACCCTCCCAAGGATCACCCCTGAGCAGGGGGGGCGGTTGTTAGCCCCTATCACAATGCAGGAGTTGGCGAATGCTCTTTCTCATGCAAAAACGATGAAAGCCCCAGGACCCGACGGTTATGGAGCCGAATTTTATAAAACCATGAGAAACATACTTTTGCCATCTCTCCTGGGGACCTGTAACTCCGTCTTGGAAACCCTCCTCCCCCCTCCTGGGCCTATGCCACAATTTCTGTAATACCTAAGTCTGGTAAAAACCCTCAATTTTGCGAATCATATCGACCGATCTCTGTTTTAAATTCAGACTATAAGACATTCATGGGGATACTAGCCTGTCGATTAGAAGCTATACTCCCGCAAGTAATACACAGAGATCAAACAGGGTTTGTGGGAGGACGTACCACCACAGATAGTATAAAGAGAACCTATCATATAATATGCAAGATGCACACCTCTAATCTCCCTGCAGCCTTAGTAAGCCTTGATGCTGAAAAGGCCTTTGATAGGTCCATTGGCCCTTTTATACGCAGTTATGGAGTCCATGGGTATTCCGGGGTCACTAATCCAGGTAGTTACAAACATTTATACAGCGCCAAGAGCTTGGGTACGGGTTTCAGGACACCACTCAAGACCTTTCCAGTTGGGCAGAGGCACTAGACAGGGTTGCCCTCTCTCTCCCCTCTTGTTCGCTTTGTCTATTGAGCCTCTAGCCCAGCTGATCAGGCAAGCCCGAGGCCTGCAGGGAATCGAGCTTGGTGGAGAGGAGCACCGTAGAGCATTATATGCTGACGATGTCCTCTTATACCTGCAGAACCCGGCAACTTCGCTCCCGAAAATTTATGAATTATTAAAGCAATTCGGACATCTCTCTGGCTACAAAGTCAATATTACAAAAACGGAAATTTTGACTTTTCACTACACACCGAACTCGGTGGTGCGAGAGCACTTCCCATGTAAATGGGATGTGCAGAAGGTAAAATACTTGGGAGTCAGTTTGACAAGGGACCTGAAGGATGCCTATAAGCAGAACTATGTTCCCTTTACTGCTCAGTTGACGGAACATTTAGCCCGCTGGAGTACACTCCCACTAAGCCTGTCTAAGAAGATAGAACTTATCCGAATGGTTACCTTACCCAGGGCCCTATACCTTTTTAATAATGTTCCAATTTCTTTACCCAGATCATTGTTTCGGAGTTGGGAGAGGGCAATTTCTAAATTTATTTGGACAGGCCGTAAACCGAGAGTCAGGCTGTCGCTCCTCGCAGAACCGAGGAGCGCGGGGGGACTAGCACTACCTGATCTATACTGGTATTACCAGGCGGTCCAACTCACGCACGTGATGGCCAGACAGGTTCTGAACAGCGACATGCATTGGGCAGAGCTAGAGCAAGCAGACATCCCTGATATGGAATACTATACCTTGCTATACAGCACTACCGGGCCCTCGAATCGAAGTCTAATCCCATCATCGGAACTCCAACACAGAGTTGCAGCTTGGTATCAGATTAAAGGGCAGCTCTCACTATCCCACTTTACACCACTAATATGCCCAATTGGAGCGCTCCCAAATTTCCAACCTAGATTAATGGACCATACATACCGACAATGGGCCAAATATGGGCTTAATTATCTGTTTCAAATCACAATAGGAGGGATAATGACCACATTTCAGGAAATAAAAGAGAAATTTGGGCTTCCTAATTCTCATTATTACAGATATTTACAGTTGAGGCATTACTACGAAGCTCTGCCAGCCACAGTTCGTACTCCAGAGGGCTGGCCCCCCTTGATAACCAGTCTGCAACAACTAATTGCTTCCCCGGGGCAGAA
Source organism: Neoceratodus forsteri (assembly GCA_016271365.2). NCBI lineage: Eukaryota > Metazoa > Chordata > Ceratodontiformes > Ceratodontidae > Neoceratodus > Neoceratodus forsteri. The sequence goes on along the minus strand of CM057451.1, from coordinate 255,287,353 downwards.
ACACTTGATATCAACTCTGTACCGGGCCTTGAAGTTAACCTCAAAACCAATCCTGGTAGACACCCGGGAGAGATGGCAACAGGAGTTGGGGTCCCTTATTGAAGTAAAACAGTGGGAGCAGGCATGTTGGCAGGTCGCGCATACATCCAGTTCATATCAGTGGCGAGGATTCGCATGGAAATTCTTGGTCCGTTATTTCCACACCCCAGAGATTACTAGCCATTACACCGGAGGGCACTCCGCTGCTTGCTGGAGGCTTTGTGGGGAAGATAGAGCTCACCTCACACATATAGTGTATTCCTGCCCCAAGCTACAGCCGTTTATCCAACACCTTCAACTGGAGCTCCAAGAGATATTTAATGAGCCTATACAGCTGACCCCTCGGGTTTTTATCCTATTAATCTTCACTGACAACTTTAGAGATCAGGGTGCTCGATATCTGATGGCTACTCTTCTCTCTGCAGCTAAGAAAGCCATAACTAAAATGTGGTCCACCCCTAACACTCCTACAGTGAAAGACTAGTGGATTATCACCAAGCAGATCTACCAACTGGAAAAGTTAACATATAGGTTGAATGGTTGGGAAGGGAAATTTAGAACCAGATGGAATAGATGGCTTTTGTATTACATGCTTAGAGATCAGGCCTTTATTCCATAGCCTACAGTTGCTTGCCTACATCCCCTCTCTCCTTCCCCATTTAGCACCTGTACCCCTCTTCAACTCAAAACTCAGGTGGAGGTCTGTGTGGTCGGTCGGGGGCCCCCCCTCCCCCTCATCTCATCTTTTCCTATACCGACCCCTTGGCAGGGGTTCCCCTATGGGGCCGATGACCTACATAATTAAAAAGAGTACTAAGGTGGAAAATACTTTTGAATTACTTATTGACTGTTACCAGTTGTAATCTTAACCATAGGTGCTGTTTACTTAAGAACCCTGGAGTATCATTTGAAAGAACTGTCAGGACCTTTATGAAGGAGCACTCAAGGACTGGAATATTTTTAAAACAACCTTTATTGGAATCATTGTTAATCAGCTCGAAATGCAACTGTAGAACCTTTTAATTTGATTCCTGTTATTAATCAACTGCACAATCGTATGTAAAGAAAATAAACATAAATAAAGATGAGAATAACAAAAAAAAAAAAAAAAGAAAGCCAGGAAAATAGCTCACTGGCCTTCGGATGATGGCTCTCTGCTCCTCAGGGGCCTCCAGTGCCTTCCCGGTGCCTTCTGTTCCCCAGCAGCATCCCCGGGCCCTAGAAAGTGTGCACCGGGGCTATCCCTTCCCCCAGTGCCTTCCTCTCGGAGGAGAGGGACCCACCGAAAAAAAGGGATATACCGATATCCTGGGGTCGGCTGCGATCTGGGGATCCGAGGAGGGCCGAGAAAGGTGAGAAGGGGTCAGAAGGAACTTGACAGGGCCCGAAGGAGTGAAGGACCAGCGAGCACGGGGGCGGAAAAACAGATTACTCAAAAAAAAAAAAAAATACGTCATGGGACTGTTTTCTTTTTTACAGGTGAAACATTACAAAACAGATTTAGGCACACTGGATTGGGCACCCCAAGGTCAGCTGGGAACATCGGGGTGTGGGGGGGCCGCACACCCGACACCAGGAGTGGTCATCCTGGTGTCGGAAACATCAAAGAAGTATTTTATGGCCCACTGGGGTGGGCTCCCAGTGCGTCACATTAATGGGGGGTGGGTGGATACATGCTGACATGGGGATTGAGCACCCCAATGTTGGCAGTTGACAGAGAACGGAGGGTGCGGGGTGGGCAGTGGAAGGAAGCTAATTTGTTGTTCTGCTGTGTGGCTGGTTGGGAGGGGGACTGCCACTGAAATGACGAAACTGCCCCGATTGCAACGGCAGATTTCATGGAGGGTGTGGGGTGGGCAGCAGCAGTGGGAGGGAGCTAATTTGTTGTCCTGCTGTGTGACTGGTTGGGGGGGGGACTGCCACTGCAAGGACAAAACTGTCCTGATTGCAGCGGCCGATTTATTTCAAGTGCGGCGCTTGCTCTGAAACTGTCGTCATCAACAGCTTCAGCATTAATTGGTGGCCGACAGACGCGACCATTAAAGTGTTTGCTGGATTGGCCACAACACTTCCACATCTCAGCAATGCACTACCACCTCAATATGTTTCTTGTGCTCTGCGCGCCCAAGCAACATAATAAAGGATATCCTATTGTTTATTTAGTAGAAGCAAAAGGTAGACTAATTATTTTATACACCTAAAAGGTAAAAGCAATAAGAAAAATAATCATTTCATGTCCCTGGATGTTAGAGACTTATATTCTGAGGTCCTAGTCAAAGTGTATGAACGGCCACAGTACAAGAACCTGCTTATCCACCTCATATGGTAGCCTAACAGACAGCTCTCACATTGCAACCTAATATTTCTATCTTTAAAATACTTGTTCTGTCTGAGCCTAAATATATATAAAGCAAAGCCTTCCCACAAAAGTATAACCTAAATTGGCATACTGACATGGTTATAAAAAGTTTGGCATTTAAGACTGTTGGATGCTAGAAGCTAAGAGCTGATTTTTATTTCTTACCCCTCTCTGACTCATCAGCAGTGTCCAGCCAAGACCTACTGAGACTAACTATTCACACTGCAGCCATGTTCCAAGAGCTTGTCCCTGGAGAGTCTGTGGGGGGGGGTTGTGGGATAACAAATGGACCAGACACAGAACTTCAGGCTCAACACACAATCTCTGTCTGATGTTTATTTAAAACATGGGATAACCTTAAGAAATGGCATATCTCTTCAATACATCAGTTTGCAGCAACAGACTATGCATGTCATTCCTCTGCACTTAGTCAGCACCTACTGATCCACTGATATATCTCTTTAGTGAAAATGTTTCAATCCCTATGTTTGTCTTATGTGTTTGGGTGATGGGGAGCTCCAAATAAAAAAAGAAAAACCCCAAAACAAGCTAAAGACTAATAACCACACTGCAGAAACACTGAAGAAAGGGTTACCCCAAAGGGTACTGGCAATAAAGTCAAATTTCAAAGAAATGCAACATCACACATACCCCCATAATGCAATGGGATCTATATGCAAATCACCATGAAATTTTAGGCTTGTTCAGCTTAAAGCAGGAATGCATGGTGCCAAAGGGCCTCTCAAACAATCTGTAATTTACATGCGTGTTAAATAACACAACTAACTTAATTTTTATAATACAGTCCCCTAGTAACTTTTTACCTTTGTTAAAAACACCTAGTGCCGTTTACAGATTTCATACACATAAGGGATATACAGCAATGTATTTTATGACATAGTTCTACTACATACTAAGTCCAACAACAAGGAACACAGCCTGTTGTTTTACATCAGCTCGGAGGTCACCACAATAACCTTCCTGTACGAGGACCTGAGAGGGAAAAGGAAAATTGAGGAGGACACTATAGCATAGTCAAGAAGGGGGGTCCATAGGTAACCGACCTTATGGACTAGAAATTGTAAAGAATAGATTAGGCTAAGAAATAGAAGAACTGTTGCAACAGTTTTGAGAAAAGGTCTGTCTTCAAGAGTGGCAGGATCTCCCTGTCACAGTGTCCTCTCAAGCTAAGAAACCTTGGGGATTTTGTACTGTTGGTCCATCTAAAAAGTGGTACCGACCCAAATAAAAATTACTAGGGAAAAAATGTAATAGGGATCAAATGATTGTTGAACCATCTATTGCTAATGACCCAGATAAAAACTGGTAGGTACTGTATGTATTATGAGGCAAGTAGGAAATTTATACCAAAAAGTTGGTAGGCAAGTAAGAACTTGCGAGAGGACAAAAGGTAACCTACTATTTTTTGGCTGTTAGCAGGTGTAAGGAACCTACTACTTTTTGTTTTCTAATAAGGCGAGTAAACATGATAAAATAATTGCTGTTTGTGGTTAGGCAAATTTCCTGTAGTTAAGCTAAATTCTTGTAAGCAGTTGGCCAATATATTTTTTGTAACTTGTCTTTAATTTCTTATATTGTTGTAAATGCCTGGCTTGGCAAAATTTTCACTGAAACCCAGGTCCATCTTTATGTACATAGAAACATAAGTAGAAGTTGTCGGCAGAAAAGGACCACTTGGCCCACCCAGCCTGCCCTAAATTCCCTACATACTGTGCTACCACAGACACTACTCAATCTCCGGCCTTACAGTACCTCCCCCGGCCCTGTTATTATGGTCTCCTTTTGTCTATCCCATGCGTGCTTGAATCCTGCTATCATTTTAGTACCCACCACCTCTGCTGAGAGGCTGTTCCAAAGGTACACCATCCTTTCTGTGAAGAAGTACTTCCTCACATCTCCTCTGAGCCTCCCACCCTCCAGCCTCTTACCATGCACCCTTGTCCTTGAGCGTCTTTTTCTATGTAAAATGCCACCCTCCTGTACCTTATTAATATCTTTGAGGTACTTGAAAGTTTCTGTAATGTCTCCCCTTTCCTGCCTTTCCTCTAGGGAGTATATATTTAATTCCTTATGCCTTTCCTTGTAGGACTTCTGATGCAGGCCATGTACCATTTTGGTTGCCCTCCTCTGTACCACCTCCACCCAATCTATGTCTTTCCAGAGATGGGGCCTCCAGTACTGGACACAGTACTCCAGGTGGGGCCTCACCATGGATCTATACAAGGGGGTAACACTACCTCCCTCTTTCTGTTGGTGATACCCCTCCCTATGCACCCCAGCATTCAACTAGCCTTTCACACTGCCTTATCACACTGCTTTGCTACCTTCAGGTTATCAGTTATGAGGATCACCATGTCCCTTTTTTGATTTGTGGTTTTCACCAACTCCCCCCCATGTGGTACATTGCCCATTGGGTTTTTGTGCTCTATGTGCATAATTTTGCACTTTTTGGCATTGAAGGCTATTAGCCAAACCTTTAACCAGTCTTCCAGCTTTCCCAGATCATCACTCATTCTTTCCACCCCCCCCACCCCCGTGTGTCCACTCTGTTGGAAAGTTTTGTATCATCCACAAACAGGCATACCTTCCCTATCAGTGGTATGCCAAATGAACAGCAACAATTTTTCATCGAATGACATTACAGTGGCATTTCGATGTTGCCGCTGTAATATACGCACTGGACCCCGGCACTGCTTTTTCCCCATTATAGCCCCCCTCCCCGAATCAACTCAGACTCGGAGTTGATAATCCTAAAGTATGGGGGAGTGTCCCCCCCGCATGGGGGGGTTTGGGGGTCTTTGCCCCCCCCCCCCCCGAAAAAACAGACAGTTTACCTGACAGATTTATGCCGACGGCAGCTTGTGGTAAACATAAATCCATCGCTGTAATGTCGGTTGACAAAATTGTTTTCAAACTGATGTCGTAGACCCTTTTTCAGCCCCTCTGAGGTGTTGCTGATAAAGACATTGAAGAGGACTGGTCCCAGTACTGACTCTGTGGTGCCCCACTGGTTACTGTGCCTTATTCTGACTGTACCCAATTTATCACCACCCTCTGACTCCTGTTACTTAGCCAACTGCGTACCTATTTTACTACCTTTGGACCCACTGCCAGGCTGCCTAGCTTGTTTACCAACCTTCTGTGTGGAACAGTGTCGAAGACCTTACTGAAATCCAGGTAGGCCACATCCTCCACTCCTCCCTGATCCACTTCCCTGGTCACCCAGTCAAAGAACTCAGTCAGGTTTGTTTGGCAAGATCTCCCCCTGTGAACCCATGCTACCTCAGATCCTATAATCCACTGGTCTCCAGGTATTCCCAATCCTTTCTTTTAGTAGAGTTTCCTTAACTTTGCCCACCACCGAAGTCAGGCTTACAGGTTCGTAGTTACTTGCCTCCTCCCTAGTCCCATTTTTGTGAAGTGAGACCACTTCAGCCCTCCTCCAGTCCCCCAGGACTTCTCCTTTATCTAGTGATAGGTTGAACAGGGCCATCAGAAGCAAAGTCAGCTCCTCCTTAACTTCCCTCAGCATCCTGGGGTGAACCCCCTCTGGCCCCATTGTCTTATCCACGTTCAAGCTGTAAGTAGTCCTTGCAAGTGCTCAGCCTGGGAATTCCACTCAGAATGAGGTCCTTGAAAAAGGATTCCCTGGTATCATTTAGACTGTCAACTTTACATTACTTACAGCTATGCCTTATTTGCTCTAAGGTCTTCTTTTAGCTGGCTTTGCCTAGAATGCTTTGGCCTGGTCCACTTGTACTCAGGCCCAGGTCCTAGAGAAAGGTTTCCCTGGTAACAAGGCCTAAAGAGAACAGCAGGCCCCAGGCTAAAAAAAAAAATGCCCAGGGAAGCGGAGACAAGGGGAATGAATGGGCCATGCTGATGTATTAAAAAAGCACCCAGGGAGGTGGAGATAAGGTCAGGACAGGCCCCAGTTAAGGAGGTCCCTAGTTAAGGAAGGCCCAGAAGGAGCAAGACAGGCCCCAGTTTAAAAATATAGTAGGCATTTGGAAGATGGAGCAGAGGGGCAGGGTAAAGCCCCACATACACAAATGAAAAACAGTTTGCCAGGGAGCAGGGATTCAAGGGGACAAGGCAGGCTCCCAGGTAAAAAAAAAAATCAGGAGAGTTGACTTAAGGACGAGAAGACTCGGGTAAAGGGAAAATAGAGGCCAAGTTGGCGAACGAGAGGCAGGGAGGCCCCAGTGGTAACCAGCCAGTTGCAAGGCTGGTAGCCACGACAGGATTTAGTAGCCCAAAATAGAACCTAGTAGCCCAGAGCAAGGGGCTAGTAAAAGAAATGGTACTGTGCTCCACTCAGGAGCAAGGGAAAGGGAAACAAAGCAACAAAAAAAAGCTGAGCACCCCCTCCATTATGTAAACCAGTACCATGCAGCAATGTTGTAAGAAAAAAGGCTTCATTTACTTACTAAACAGCAGGTTCTTCTATTGTGATAGCCTCTTCCATTTGATTGCCAGCAGAGAACTGGAAAAACAAAACTAGGATCCCAGAATAGCAATGTAGCTGCCACAGGGTCCAGTACACAGGCCCTGAAAGAGAGAGAGAGAGAGACAGAGAGTAGCCCTGGGGCATAGGGAGCTCTAGTACACAAAGTGTATGCAAATCTGCCAGTTGCAAGTTGGCTGTAGCAAGGGAGCCACGATATATGCTGTTAGAGGCTGAGAGTCCCAGATTTGCATGATTATGTAAGAGACAGCTGCCCCACAGCACAGATGTGAGCAGCCAAGCAAGGGCTAGTTAAATTTATTTATTTATTTATTCATTTAGATTTTGATAACTGGGTAAGGTCACTGAGACCAGAGGTCCCTTTTTAGGAGCGACCCAGATTAGTTAAAAGCAATAATTACATATATTGCCAGGAGTACACAGTAGTACATACATTGGTAGGAGCACACACTAGCTGGAACATACATTGGACAGGATGTAGAGTACATTACAGAGCATGTCAGTTACATACACATAATAATATAGCAAATTAAATCAGACATATGACATCTTAACCAACAATGCTTTAGCGGAGAGGTGGTAACAGCAATATGCAGGATGTATTGCCACCCCATAGGCTGACTGCCATGGGACAAGCAAGTTTCAGCCACCAAGACTAAGTTCCGGGCTAGCGGGTACAGCCACAGAGACTAAGCTCTAGCAGGTATACTTTCAGGCCCGACTTAAAACCCTGAATAGTACAACAATTAGCCAAGTCAACAGGAGAAGGTTCCATAAATGTGGGCAGCATACCTAAAGGGCGCTTGCCATAGTTAACTCGGACATGAGGAATGTCTAGGGACGGCCAGTGGAGGATCTCAGGCTCCGGCCATGGACTTTAAGATTGTTAGCACGCGAGTGAGGAGGAGGGTCTACAGTGGTAGAATTTGAAGGTCAGGCTCAAAGAGGAGTAGGCTAGTTTTTGTTGCATAGAAGGCCAGTGGAGATCAGCGAGGACCTCGCAGTGGTGCCTTCTTGGGGGAGTTGGTGGCAAAATGAGCCACCCTGTGGTAGATCATAGTAAGCTTTCTTTCTTCACCTTCCCCTAGGGAATGCAGCAGGGGAGCCCCATAGAGGAGGGAGGGGAGTAGGGTGCAGTTAAATATGGCAGAACAAGCCTCAAGAGAAAGACAGTCACCCAGCCCGTAGAGAAGTCCTAGCTTCTGGTTGGTGGACTGAACATCAGAGTCAATATGAGACTGGAAGGTCATCGCCTGATCAAGCAGGACTCCGAGGTACTTGATCTTGTCTGTGACCTCTGTTCTCTTCCCTTGGGCAGTATGAAGCTGAAAGATGCCACGACGGTCTGAGCCAAGGCATCTGGACCTGAACAGGACTGCCTTTGTTTTTTCTTCATTCATTACAAGTGAGTTTGAGGAGAACCAGGCTTCCAGTGCAACTAGACTGGCCTGGAGGTTGGCACAGATTACGCTAGGAACTGGATCACTGCAGTCGGCGACAGTGTCATCTGCATAGAGGATAAGGTTGTTCCTCCCACCATCCCCCTCTATATCATTGACAAAAAGAGTAATTGAACTGTACCTAGAGCCCCTAGCAAGGGAGGTACAGTGGGCATAGGACCCCCAGCGTACAGGCTTCATCTGATTGGCCCTGAGCAAAGAGGGCAGGCCTGCAGTCTGGTGTATGCTAGTGGGAGGAAGGGTATACCCAATGGTCCATGCTTTAGCTAGGTACACCTCCCTGTCTTCTTCTCTTTGAGTACTCTTATACTTCCTGAATCCCACGCTTTTGGCCGTTATTTTCTCTGCCACATCTTTAGAGAAACTTAGTGGTTTCCTCCATCTCTTCCCTTTGGTCATCACCCTAGTGCACTGGCTTGTTACCTTCCCTATGGCTTCTTTTATGTGTTCCCAGTGGGCCTCAACCTCCCCCTCTTACTAGTGCTACCTTGATACACCTCCCCATCTTACCAAAGTCTGCCCTCCTGAAATCTAAGACCTTAGCCTTTGTGTGACTTGATCATGTCCCTGTCCCCAAGCTAAACTACACTATGTGGCAGTCGCTGGACCCCAGTTGGCCTCTACCCAGACTTCAGTGATTTTTGTCACTGTTTGTCAGTATTAGGTCCAAAATTGCCCTGTCCCTGGTGGGATCAGGCACTAGCTGCCTGAGGCCTGCCTCCTGCAGTGAATCCAAGATGTCTCTGCTCCTTACTGAAGCTGCTGCTGGGATGGTCTAATCCACAACTGGCATATTGAAGTCGCCCGGCAGCAGTACTTCCCTTTTTGCTGCCATCTTGTGTATTTCTTCCATTATCTGTTTATCCACCTCCTCCCCTTGTGCTGCAGGCCTCTAGATTACCCCTGTGCAGATGGTTGTGCACTTGTCTGACTCCAGGGTGACCCACAGTGACTCAGCCTCCCCCTGCCTGCCTTGTACCTCTGTTGCCTTTATTTCCTTCCTGACATACATGGCCACTCTCTCTCCTTTTTAATCCCCCTATCCCTCCTGAACAGAGCATACCCTGGTACCTGTATTTCCCAGTCATGATTTGCGGTGTACCAGGTCTCTGTTATTGCTGCTATGTCCAGGTCTGCCTCCACCAGCAATGTCTCCAGGTCTGGGATTTTATTTGCCAGGCTATGAGCACTTGTAACCATGGCATTCCATGATTTGCTGCCTATCTTTCCACTGTTTCATGCCTTTGCTTTCCTGCTTCCTCCCCCAACCCTGATCCCCTTTTTCTGCTGCTTTTCTACTGCGTCACCTGTTATGCCTTTTTCAGGTATTACTGCCTTCTTTTTACCCTCTTGTTTGTCCTTTCTGTCTTCTCTGATTTGTGCAGGTAGGCTGCTAGAGTCTCCCTGATCCCGTTGCACCCCCCCCCCCGGCCAGTTTAAACACTCGGCAAGGAAGCCCTTAAACCATTCATTTAGGACTGATTTCCCTTTCCCAGACAGATGCAGTCTGTCCCTAGAGTACAGGGCCTCATTATTCCAGGTGGGTCCCCAGTCCCCAATAAAGCCATATCCCTTCTCGCTGCACCAGCCTTTCAGCCACTCATTGAAGCTTCTGATATGGAGATTACTAGCCTCCCCACTGCCTTTGACCGGTAGCACCTCAGAGAAGGTTACGGAATCTGCTACCTGTCTAAGGCTCCTTCCAAACCATCTGAAGTCCTCTTTTACCTCGTCAGTCTAAACCCTCTCGCTGGATAGGTCATTTGTCCCCAGGTGGACGACAACCTCCAGTCCCCCCCCCAGCCACTTCCTTCATGATCTTCAGGATCCACTCTCTGCCCTTCTAGTGGTGCCTCCTGGAAGTCACTTTTCCTCCCTCTCCTCCCTTGCTCCGGTACCCAGCTCCATGCCCTGAATAATTGAGTCCCCCACCAGGAATGGCTTCCTCCACTTTTTAGGTCCCCCCACCAGGGTCTCTCACCTGGGTGACCTACACATCCTCGGTCACAACTCTGGGTTCCCCTTCAGGACTCACCCTCTCCTGTAGGACATCATGTGAGTTTCTGAGTTGGACCGGATTGGGGATGTGCCTTGGACCCCCCCCCGAACCTACTGTAGTCCATCCAGCCTTCTTCTGAGGCATCTTTTGGGGTGCTGGCTGGGGACATGTTGGCCTCTGGATGGGGGTAAGGGTCTCCTGTATTTCTGCCAGCTTGGCCTGGAGACTGGCGACCTCCGCCCTTAGCCCAGAGAGGTGCCTGCATATGGGGCAGCACCGCAGTTCCCAGAACGTTCTCCTGAACACTGCTGCCCCGCACCCACTGCACTGCATCACTCCCTATATTTTCTCTGGCTGTATTAACTATGCCTCCTACTACCAGTAATACCCCCTGTGGTTTTTGTTCCCCTTCTGTATTTTGACTTTCTAACACTTGTTTTTTTTAATGTATTTATTTTCTCCTTCCTTACCCCTCCTCCTCCAAACTTCCGCTACACCGTTAAGAAGGTGTGGTCTGTCAGCAGCCTATAAGGGATGAGTAACCAGGGGTGGGTGGAAATGGGGAAGGGTGGGAGGGATAGTCCTTTGTTCGGTGCCGGACAGACAAAAAAAAAAACAATCAGCCCAAACAATCGGCATACAACCTGACTGCTCCAATCAGACTCGAATACAAATACAAATCCTGAACACTCCAAGCAGGCTCCTGTAGGAAGAAATTTATAAATGCAAGCTGCCCTCTGTTAAACTGACTGCAGATAGGCTCGAATACAAATCCCCAGGTAATTCAACAACTGTATTTAAATACCCAGTAATTCCTTTGAGTGTGTTTTCCTCTACCCCAGTTTTAAAAAGTACCTCCCCAGTTCAGTAAACCCATATTTCTGTCCCCGTTCCCTGCTCTGTCCCTGCTTCTCCTTTCCTCGATTCAGCTCAGCTCCGCCCTACGCTTCTCTGTATGGGTCTCTGCCACGCTCTGTTCAGCCACGATCAGCAGTTTCCAAAAAGTATGCTGCCAAGCCAGTTTTCATTAGATTTTCAACAAACTTGGCAGACTTGTAGTTCAAAGTGCGTACTATATAGGAAAACTTGTTTTTTTCCAAATAAAGTGTAAAACAAGGGAGTCGCTTACCTTACTAAGGAGACTGGGTCCTGGGGAGGCGTAATCCATGCAGGCAGTTACTCAGAAGGAGGAGCTAAGCATGGGAATGACGAATATTTAATTCTTAATGGAAAAAACTGCAGAGGGCAGCTTACTTAAAGGAGAAATTGCTCTTTATGTGGAAAACTGAAGAGAAAGACACTCAGAAATATGGTGTTTAATATTTTATTGAAAGAAAAGTTTAACCCTTAGCGGCGTGGGGTTCCTTGGAGGAATTTTAGTAAAAAACGTTCTGGGGAAAGCTGAGAATATGGGCTTTCTAGTCAAGAAAGTGTGGACGTTTTTAAACATTAAGAAAATAGTTATTTTTATGTCACAAAAGTACATGTAATAAAATGGGAATTCAGGCTGACAGGAAAAAACAGCCTCAGAATGTTCAGGAGAAGCAGTTAGATTTCAAATCTTGGATTCCATTGTGGTGTATGGTGCTGCAGGATTCCATGGAATGTTCAGAGGGGATAAACGGAGCTGCACAGCCAGTGTGTGAGGAGTTCAAGCAAGGAGAGTGACAAGAAGGAGGGACCCGTGGGAAATGGGTGTCCAGTCAGAAGAGGCCTGCTATATTGATGGAGCCTGAAGGGGACAGCCCTTAAATAATTAAAGTGTAGTGTGACTAGGGGAGCACCTGTATCCCAGTTCAGGGTCAGTCAGGGTAGTGAGTGAGAGCAGAGGAAGTATAGTCAGTCTGTTGCTTCAAGTACCTGATGACTCCAGAAGCTGTCAAGTTGTCTTCATAGGAAAAAAAAGCTGCCACAAGAAGAATTTATCCTCCTAGAAGAATTCATCCATCATCCTGGGTATAATGTGGAATGCAGGAGGATGTCTAATCTGTAGGCAGGTTGTATAACTTAGGGAAGAAATAACAATGCTGAGATGGGAACTGGGTAGGAGGAGGGGGTTAGAGGACATGAGCAGCAGGGGTTAGGAAGGGGGATGTCACCACCAGGCAGCACAATAGGTGGAACTAGCGCAGAATCCAGGAGGAGGTGCATGGTCCAGGAACACCAGGCTCATAGGGACCAGGTTGGAAAGAAAGGGGGAAATGGCAGGTGATAAAGGGTAGATCCGGGGGGGGAAGAGTCAAGACAAGGAGGAGTTACGGTGGAAGGGGGAAGGGAAAGAATGGGCATTTCAGACAACAGGAATCAGGCACCAAATAAGTTCATGGTATTGCAGAGTATGGACGATCAAGGGGAGGGATGGAGGGGAGATGAGGGTGCAGGGAGGACCACAGAATAAGTACAGTAACGGGGGGGTAGGAGAGAAGGGGAGGAACTAAGGGCAGGAAGGGAGTCAGTGACAGGAGGTAGGCGATCCATGGGGGAGGGAGGACAAGAAAGGCAAGGGTAGGTGAGTTATGGAGGTGGGCAGCGAGAGCAAGGTAAAGGCATCTCTAGGAGGGGAGACAAGTGTGGGGGGGGGGTGAAGACCGGGCCAAGGGGTGAGGCAATGCAGGAGACAAGCAGGGAGAAGGTGGAAGCTGCAGATAAGGGAAAATGAGCGGCAGTGGGGGTTAAGCAAAAGGGAGAAAATCATGAGGGGATGGGGCAAAAGGGGCATTACAACAGAGTGAGGCAGGAAGGGGGAGAGGGTTGTAATTGTGGGTGATGCAGAACTAAAGGGGATAAGATGGGGAAACAAACACATGAGGAAAAGCAACAGGAAGGTGGAGTGAATGTCAGGGACGATGGCAGGGTGGGTGGGTGCTTTTATACCAAAGTGTGTGGGGCAGGAAAGGGGAAGCCTCACATTGTGGTCCATTTGGGCACCAATAATCTGGCAGGATGTGAGGTGAAGGAGCTGCAGGAAAGGTTTAAGGAGCTGGGTGAGATCTGCAAGGGGATAGGAAAATCGGTAGCTTTCTCAGAGGTACTGTCAGTCCTGAAGGCCAGCACTGTTAGAAAGCTGAGGATAGAGGAATTTAACTTGTGGCTGGGGGGATGGTGCAGGGCAAATGGGTACGGGATGGTTGGATGTTGGGGCAGGACCTGGGAGCACAAGGACCTATATGTGCCAGATAGGCTACACTCAAGTAGGGAAGGTACAGGGCCCTGAAAGACAAATTGTAGAGAGAGAGCTGGAATTAAACTGAGGAAGGGGTCAACAGAGGCAAGGCACTCAGCAGCATGAGAGGGGCCTTAGAGCCTCCCAAGTGAAAATTCAAACAGAAGGGAGAGGACATGGAGAGGGGATAGTAGGAATAGGGAAGGGGGAGGGTCAGCAAGGAATGGCAGGAAGCAGAGGGGTAAGGGGGTACGCTGGAAGGTAGTGTCCTTAAATGCTAGGAGTCTGGTCAACAAGGCAGCAGACCTGCAGGCGTTGATGGCAGAAGGGGCGGTGGACATAGCTGCCATCACAGAACCATGGGCAACACAGTACCATGACTGGGACCTCGAGATCCTGGGGTACCAATTGCTAAGGAAGGACAGATGGAGAAGGAGAGCTGGTGGAGTGGCACTGTACATAAGGGAAGGGATACTGTGCACAAGGGAGGAAGTGGAGGAGGGCTCGGCAGAAGCCCTGTGGTTAATGCTATAGAACTCCACCTCCAGTGGAGGAAGGATTAATTTGGGGGTGGTATACAGACCACCCGCACAGGGCATAGAATTGAACAGGGAGCTAGCGGACCAGATCAGGAAGGTAGGAGGAAAGGGAAATACTATAAAAGTTGGCAACTTCAACCTACTTGAAATAGAGTGGAACACCCCAGCTACCTCCTGTCAAAAACAGCAGCTCCTCTTGGATGCCATCCAGGAATGTTTTCTGACACAGGGTGTCACAGAGACAAGTAGGGAAGAGGCCGTACTAGATCTAGTGCTATCCAATGGGGAGCTGATCCTGGAGGTAGAAGTGCGAGATCCCCTTGCAGGGCAGTGATCACTGCACAGTGTGGTTTTACAGCAGCATGGAAAAGAAAATAGCCAAGACCGTAAACTGAGTCGTGGACTTCAGGAAGGCAGACTTCAGTAAAATGAGAAGCATACTAGAGGGGCACCTGGCCATGCTCAGACTGGAGATGGATGCGGATAAGAAATGGTCTGTCAGCAAGAGGGGCTAACTGAGGCTACAGAAACATGCACAAAGGCTTGTGAAAAGAACTGTAAGGCCAAGAGACCTAGCTGGTTTATTGCTTTTTGTATACTTGCTTCTGTACTATACTTTGATGTATTCATGACCAGGTCCACCTTGCAAATGAGCCTTGCTCAATGGTGCCCGCCTGGATAAATAAAGATTTTGATTGATTGATTGATTGGTTTAGAAGGAAGATGGCAGGTGAACTGGTGGAAAAGAGGGCTGCCTTCCTGAGGTACAAGTTGACCTTGAGGGAGGAGGAGGACAAAGAGGCTTACACACGGAAAGCTAGGGAGGCAGTGAAAGAAGTCCAGGCAGCCAAGGCTGCGAAAGAACTGAGACTGGCGCAGGGGATTAAGGATGGGAAAAAGGACTTCTTCTGTTACATGAAGGAGAGGAGATCAGGAAGGGATGGGATTGTAAGAATAAAGAGGGAGGAAGGGAAGATGGGCAGAAAAGGCTGAGGAACAGGTGGAGGCACTAAAGGAGTACTTCTGCTCTGTCTTCACCAGGGAAAAGGATGGGCCCATGCCACAGGGGATGGTTGGGGGTTGCCCTAGGGGTGGATTATTTTTTATTTATTTATTTTTTAACCAGGAGAGACACACTAAGCTGAAGCTTGTTTACAGGTGCGATCTGGGAGCACAAGGAAGTTGTGACTTGCTTAGGGTCATACAGTATACAAGTGGGGGCTGTGGGATTCAAACCCAGGTCTCCAGGTTTGCAGCTCAGAGCCTTAAACCACTGCGCTATACTGCCTCCCAAATGATTATAATGGATTATAATGGAGAGACTGGGGTTGAGAGGGTCTGAAGAGGTCTGAGGGAACTAAAGGTGAACAAGGCTCCTGGCCCAGATGAGGTACACCTGAGGCTTCTGAGAGAGATGGTGGAGGTACTATCAGCACCCCTGACAGACCTGTTTAACACCTCGCTGGAAAAGGGGAGTGTACCACAGGACTAGAGGACAACACATGTGGTACCACTCCACAAGAGTGGTCCCAGGGATGAGCCAGGTAACTATTGGCTGATCAGCCTAACCTCTATAGTGGGCAAGTTGATGGGGACCATTCTTAAGGAAAGGCTGGTGTCCTTCCTTGAGGAGAATGGTCTCCAGGATGATAGGCAGCATGGGTTTGTCAGGGGGAGATCCTGTCAAACATGATAGACTTCTTCGACTAGGTTACAGGGTCACTGGACGGGGGACAGGCACTGGACATCCCGTACCTGGACTTCAGCAAGGCATTCGGTTCAGCGCCTCGTGGCAGGCTGATCAGCAAGCTAAAGGACCTGGGTATAGGGGACAGCTGCTAGGGTGGGTAAAGAGCTGGCTGCAGGAAAGGAACAAAGAGTAGTGGGGGGGGGAAACTATCCAGATCTAGGCCTTTAACCAGCAGGGTCCCACAGGGCTCAGTACTTGGACTTGTACTGTTCAACGTCTTTATAGGTGACATAGCAGAGGGCATCAAATATAAGATCTGTCTTATTGCAGATGATACCAAGCTCTGTGGGAGGGTGGACACAGTGGAGGGGAGACAAGAATTAAAGGAAGATTTAGCGAGACTGGAGAAATAATCGGGCATCTGGCACTTAGGATTCAACACCAAGAAGTACAAGGTCATGCACCTAGGAGTCAGGAACCAAGGGCCAGCTACTGGCTGGGGGGGGGTTTAGGTGACCATCTCGGAGGAGGAAAAGGACCTTGGAGTGTTGATCGGGGTGACATGAAGCACTCTGTGAAATGCCACAAGGCAGCAGCCAAAGCTAATAAAATGCTGGGCTGCATTGCCAGAAGAATCACCTCTAGAAGGGAAGAAGTTATTCTGCCACTGTACAGGTCTCTGGTGACACCATACCTGGAGTACTGTGTACAGTTCTGGTGCGCTTATCTAAAGAAGGATGTCAGTCTACTGGAGGGGGTCCAGTGTAGGGCAACCAAGAAGATCCATGGCATCGGGGCCAAAACATATGAGGAGAGGCTGAGGGAGCTCAACATGTACTCCCTGGAGGACAGAAGAGAGAGACGGGACATGATAGAAACCTTTAGATACCTCAAAGGCATAAACAGTGTTCGTTTGGAGAGTGTATTCAACCTGAGAAAGGTGGGAACTACAAGAGGGCATAGCCTGAATCTGGTGGGTGGTAGATTTAAGAAGGAAATGAGGAGACACTTTTTCACAGAAGGGGTGGAATGAGTTGCCAGAGCAGGTGGTAGTGGTGAATATAGTAGCCAGCTTTGGGGGGGATGGCATGGGATGGCGAAAAATAAAATCAGAACAAGACAAATCAGTTCTGGGAAGGGGGGAGAGCGTATGGGAGAAGAGGTAGATAATTCCAGGTGGAGTGGGGGGGGTAGCTCCAGGGATTTAAACTCCGCTGCGCACTTGAGCAGACTAGATAGACTATTATGGCCTTTTTCTGCTGGCAGGTTTGTATGTTCATAATTCATCACTTCAACAACCAAAGGAATGTAGTATAGTAACAAAATATTTTTCAACCTGGGAATTTATTTTAAAAGGACAAGGACACCGAATTGAACTTAATTTACCTCAATCCTTCTTCAAAAGGGACTACTGTCTAAGTGAAGAACTGAACATACGAAGAAGCCAGCAAAAGAAGGCCATTTGGTCTATCAAGTCTGCTCATATTGCAGGGTCCACAGCTTGAGCTAATGTCCCTGCCCCCCCTCCCTACTTCTCCCATCTTCCCTACCCATGATCCTTACCTTCCCCATGCCTATCCCAGCCTGTCTTAAAGTTGCCCACTGTCTTCAACGAGATTACCTCTTCTGGCAGCACATTCCAAGTGTCCACCACTCTCTCTGTGAAGAAGTGCTTCCTGACCTCCCTCCTAAACCTCCCATCCTCCAGCTTAGAACTGTGCCCCCTCGTGTTATGGTTGCCACTCAGCTTAAAGAAATTCTCCTTATCAACCTTATTTATACCTTTCAAGTACTTGAAGGTCCCAATCATTTCCCCCCCCCCTCTCTCTTTCCTGTCTTCCAGGGAGTACATGTTCAGTGCCCTCAACCTCTTCTCATATACCTTACCCTGCTGACCGGCTATCACCTTTGTAGCCATCCTCTGTACCTTCTCCAGCAGGTTAATGTCCTTTTTGAGGTGTGAGCACCAGTACTGAACTCCATACTCTAGATGCGGCCTTACCAATGACCTGTACAAGGGCAGCATAACCTCCTCCCTCCTACTATTGATCCCCGTAGATATGCATACCAGCATCTTGTTTGCCTTTACTGCTGCTTTCTTGCACTGTGTGGAGTGCTTCAGGTCACTAGTGATCATCACTCCCAGGTGCTTCTCCTCCTCTGATGCAGATAGTCGGACTCCACCCAGGTAGTACTCTGTCCTGGGATTCTTGGCTCCAATATGCATAACTTTGCATTTCTTGGCATTGAAGGCAAGCTGCCAGTTCCTGGACCACCTCCCCAGCTTTTCCAGATCTTCTTGTAGGTCCTGTATCCCATCAGCTGTGTCCACTCTCCCACAGAGCTTGGTGTCCTCCTCGAATAGGCACATTTTGCCCTTAATGCTATCCCCAATGTCACTGATGAAGACATTGAACAACACCGGCCGCAGCACCAAGCCCTGTGGGACCCCACTGGTTACCTCTCTGCTGCCATATAACTCTCCCCCCACAACCACCATCTGGGTTTTGTCCCTCAGCCAGTTTTCCACCCATCTGGCCATCTTTTCTTCAACCCCAAGATCCACCAACTTCCTGATCAGCCTTTTGTGGGGCACAGAGTCAAAGGCCTTGCTGAAATCAAGGTAGAGGATGTCTACCACTTGGCCCCTGTCTACTGTCTTAGTGACACAGTCAAAGAAGTCAATCAGATTTATTTGACACAATCTCCCCCCATGAACCCATGCTGCCTCTCATCCTGGAGACCATGCTCCTCTAGATATTCCACCAACCTTTTTTTTAGCATGGTCTCCATGAGCTTGCCCACAATGGACGTCAGACTGACTGGTCTGTAATTCCCTGGATCATCCTTGGCACCACATTTGTGGAGGAGCACTACATGTGCTGTTCTCCAGTCCTGCGGTATCATGCCTGACTCTAGGGAACTATTAAATAGGTCTGCCAGTGGCCCTGCCAGCTCCTCAGTCAGTTCCTTTAGTACCTTTGGATGTACTCTGTCCGGGCCTGGTGATTTGTTCACCTTCAATGCCAGCAGCCCCTCCCTCACTCTGTCCTCTATCATTACATCTGTGTTCCCTTCCCCCGCTGCTCCTCTTTTTCTTCCTGCAGGCACTGGTCCATCCTTCTCCCTGGTGAAGACGGAACAAAAGTATTCATTTAGTATCTTTGCTTTTTCCCCATTATCCTCCACCCCTTTCTTAAGCCTAACAATCCCTTCCTTCTTGTCCTTTTTCTCAAATCAAATCAAATCAAACTTTATTTTTATAGCGCCTTTCAAAACCAAGGTGCTGCACATAAAACCAAATACAAATATAACTTTAAAACAGAAGAATGAAACACATTAGCCATTAGGGAAGGCCAAGTTAAATAAATACGTTTTTAACTCAATCTTAATATATTTCTCACTTATATAGTGAAGGAAAGCCTTCTCCCCCTTCTTAATTCCTTCAGCTATCTGCAGCTCCTTCTGTGCCTTTGCTCACCGGACTTATTTACTTACCTCACTAAACAACCTTAGATAATTTTCCCTATCCACCTCTCTCTTGGTCTTCTGGAATGTTCTATAGGCCAACCTCTTTTCCCTTACTTCCTTGGCAACTTTGAACTTTTAAAAGACTGAGGGGGGATTGTGTTCTTAAAGTGTAGATGCAAATGCTGTGAACTGTATGTTACATGCCAATGTTTGAAACTGTTTTAGAAATGTGTTTTATCTGCTAAAGGTAAATTTCTTATGGTATGAATTTACTACTGTCTTGGCTATTGCTCTAACACCAGCGCTCCCCTTATATACAAATTTGTACTAGTGTAACCCCCACTGTTACCCGGGGTTACTAGAATCCCAGAAGGACCTAGTGGTAGGCAGGGAAGGCAGCTTGTGAAACTCCAGTTAAATGGATTTCACACTGTCTCACTCTGTTCTCAGTCTCAGCTGAGACTGAGGGATGACATCATTTAGAACTGTTGCAGCTGCATAAGCCACACTGGAATGTTGCAGATGGAGGTTAGAGTAGAACGTTGGGGAATTTGAAGTCAGTCTGTAGAGTTCAGTAGAGTGTGTGCAGTCTGAAAGTGGTGCTATGCTGTAGGCAGGCCCTTAGAGCTCTAAGCTCTGACAAAGAGCTATTATTTTGGTATAGGTGCGTGTTCTCACCTGAAGAGGAGCACAAGAAGAGCATATTGAAGTAGTGGAGACCACTTTCAGTGGTTCAGGGCCCCATCCCTGCGGGGATGGGGAGAAGGAATCCACCTGCTTCCAGGGGCAAACCCCCTTGGTCCGGCTAGGGAAAAGAAGCTGCCTTGTTTAAGTTCGTGCTGAGGCACCAGAAGCTCTGGAAGAGAGTTCCTTGAGGAGGAAATGCCTGTGGGGCACCTGCAACCAGAGGGTGAGTTCGCTCTGCTAAAGGGCCATGTGTTTTCACCTGCTTCAAGATGAAACTAAAGGGACTGTTACTGTGGGGTCAGGAAAAGACAGCCAAGTACAGTTTGGAAGATGTGGGGATTGGACTGCTTGACTCTGTGGGGGGTCTAGAGTAAAGGACAAAGCCACTTATTAAGTATGTTCAAGTCCAGCACAAATGGGATGTAAAGACAGTAGATTGAATGTGAAATACATTTAAAAAGAATCTGCACAGCAAAGTGTTTTAAAGGATACGGTGTTACAGTCAGAGAAATGGCCAGGTATGAATTATGGGAAGCGAAAGGTGGGAGACTCCCCATCAGTAGTAACCAAATTCACCTCTGAATTTGCTCTAGGACACCTGTTGCTTTCTCTCAGGCACTTGGCAGTACCTGGAAAAAGTACCCAGGCGTGGGATTGATGAGGAAGATTCCCTTATGGAGCAGAAGTGCTCATAGGTGGTTCAGGGAGCCACCTGTAACTGTTTCCATGCTATATGGAAAGTGTCCATGTGGCTGGCAAGGGAACCAAGCCAGGGAAAACCCAGAGCAACATACAAGTTCGGGCTGTGTGCCCAGTGTGTTTCAGAGCCTGAGGGCTAAAGTGATGAGGATGTGTTCTGGTCTCCTTAAATCTGCATTACCAGGAGTGTAGCCCTGTGAGGGTCCATCAATGCTTTGTTTATTCTGTTGGATGTGACTGAAAGCCACACTTTAGAATCCCACTTCTGGTATTGGACATTACAGTTATTGCTTCCTTTGTCCTTAGTTACTCGGGTGCCCCTGTTGCAGAGTAGCCAAACCTAGCCAATGTGCCAAGTGACATATTCCTCCCCGAACCCAGCCCACCAGGTAGAGCTGTCAAGAAAGAAATGGCATACCTGGGTAGGGGTTACACTAGCATTCAAATGCACTCTATTTTATTTTATTCTCTGTATTTTACTGATACGTAAATTTAAGCCATGTAAATAGTTCTACTGTTTATTTTTCCCTTTCCCTTCCCCCAGGACACATCTGGAAACAAACTAATTTCAGCCTAGTATGCCTTTCCTGGTGAAACGTTCAAATAAATACATGCAAAGAAACTGAGCTGTTTTAGCCTTAGAGTCTAATTTTAAGGTAAAACTGCTATGTGGGATACCAGGGAGGATATCTGTGGTATAGGGGTTAGTGGGCTGACTAAGGTCGGATAAGGCCTGGTAGCCACAGCACACTTGTAAGGCAATTTATGTATATGCAGCATTGAGGCCTGCGGTAGAGCCTAGTGCTGGGAAGGCAAAGTGTGTTGGGTGAAAGAGATGAGTGGGATGTCTGAGGTGGGACAAGGCCTAGAAGCCACTGCACGACCTTAAGGCCAAAAGTGTTACCAGGTACAGTGACTAAGGCCAGGGCTAGGGCTTTATCCTGGGACTGTTGTGTTATCTGGGGGGCTGGTGGGTTGTGTTTACCTGCAGTCTCCAGGAGAAAACTGTGGTGTGGTGGATTACCCTGCAAGTGAAAACAAAAGAAACTGTTATCTGTATTGCATTTTACAGCTATATTTTATTTCTGGTATTTTAATTGAAAAGTGTGCATGTTAGTTGCCATTTGTAGCTGCACATTGCTTTACAATTCCTTCAGTAAAGCTTGCCTTATTTTTTTCTCGATCTAAGTGTCATTGTAACATGGCAAAAACACAAGGACTGTTGGCAACAAAGAGGATAGGTGGAACAGCATCAGGTGGTACAAAAGCAACACGGAATTATGAGACGATAATGCCGTGTTGCTTGTGTAATACAAGAAGCAGCCACGGGATGAAAAGGAGCAGTGTATTAAAAACCAAAAGGTAAAGAAGAGAGTAAAGCAAGTTGTGGAACAGCAAGTACGTAGGGTAGACGAGGAGTTGGACAAATGTAAGAGAGACACAGGACACAAAATAGTAATATCGAACTATAAGAAGGTAGAAATGGAGAGAAGCACTATTAGCTGGAGTAGAGAGGGATACGCCAATCAGCAACAAGGTCGCTGAGAGCAGAAATGGAAATATAAAGAACTGCAGAAGGGAGACCAAGTCAGAGACACAGATATGAGGAATCCGCGGCACAAGGACTCAGGGCCATGGCATGCAATGCAGCCAAACACAGAGTGAGGAAGTGGAAGCGCATTAAATTTCTAGACCCTCACAGTTTATGGTACTGTAAAGTTGAATTATGCAGGAGCACCGGCAGACAGGGAAGACAGAACACACAGTGGGGAAATGTGAGCAGTGTAGTGGAGCGACCAGTGTAAACAGAGTCAAGCCAGGTAAGCAGTCAAAACCATGCTGAGTAAACCGGCATAGTTGTATGCAAATGAGATAGAGAGCTAGACTGAAAAGCAGTAATACAGCAACATCGCGGTCCTCCTAAGAACAATAGCTAATGAACAGCCGTCAGAAATACTGCAAATTGTGTACCAATCGTTACCAAATAGATCGATGTACTGGTGTGCAAAATAAAACAAATTATATATATATATGTGTATGTAAGAGAGGTTGGCTATCAGTTTTGAAAGTAACAGTAAACGGAAGTGAATAAGTTCAATCCTGGCATTGTTTATGTTATCACAACAGTAGAAACACATCTCTGACATCGAAACCCATCTACAGACCATGTTACAAGCACATTAATCCACTCCGAACGTGGCATCTAATGGGGAGTTAATGCATGGTTGGTCTGTTGTAGGCACTGGCCTTCGGTCTCGGGCCCCAACAGCCCCAACTATGCATTAACTCCCCGTTAGATGCCACCGTCGTCGTGGATTAATGCTTACATGTCCTTATTTGCATTGCAGTGTCTCACATTCATGAAGGTCTCCAGGTCAGTCCAGTGCAGCACCTGTCCCCATCTCTCTCTCTCTCGGCAACCCACAGCCACACCAGTTGGGGAGGTAAGGTACAGGTATTCAGAGTGTGCCCAGCTGGAGGGGCATGGGCAGGGAAAGAGGAAAAGAATCCGAGGACACTGCAGTGCCTAAACTATTGTTACACTGCAGTGCCCAAGTGCATCATCATCACCCTTACAGAGTGGTGCACAATGTAGGGCAGGTGCTGTTGAACTCACTCCACATGGGTGGCCAAGGGTGGTGATGTAACGTTATAATAGGGCAGGTACTGGGGGTGCCCCTGTAGGCAACAAGGAGGTTGAGCATGCATGTGCCCTGGAGCCCAGCTGATCACAAATAGAAAAGTCCCAAACAACTCTAAAATACCAAAAGTTAGTATAGATTTGAATTTATTGTAGCACATCATGTGACTATGAATAGTAAACAAAATCTGCAGATTGCTGATCCCCATTTCTGAGCCCTGGTACAAGGTGGAAACGTCTTCCTCAGCATCTGACATTTTTAATTTCCACATAGCAACCAGTGTCATCCCAGCATACTCGAGAGTGGCTAATGTGGTCCTTTTTTTTTTACTTGTATTTTGTTGTTTTATTGAAAAAAATATTCATGTGATACCTCACACCAGGCATACAATACGAAACAAAAGGTGCTACCCAATGGACTACAGTAAGCAGTCTAGCCTAAGCAATCTGGTTTTTAAGTGTAGTACCCCAGAGTTGGCATTCCCTGGTGCCCTACAGAAAAGGGGTGTCCAAATTCTGCAGGAGCACCAGTGTAGCAGACCTGAGGGATACAGGTAGGGGTTAAAGTATAGTGCCTCCAGTAATGGTGCCCCATTGTATCCCAGTTTGATCACTAGGGGATCCCAGGTGCCCCTCATAGGACCCAAAACATTTTTTTACTGCAGTCTAACCCTTTTCACAGCTTTCCCTTTAACACTTTTCCTGCCCCCAGGAATGTTGTTTGTCCCCACGTTGCCAGGGACTCGGCATCTCGAATTTTGGGGGGCTAAAAAAGGAGGCAGAGTGCTAGGAACCAGGAAACATAGAAACATAGAATTTGATGGCAGATAAGGACTGCTTGGCCCAGTCTGCCCATTTCCCTACCTAATGGATAAGCTGCAGATCCTAGTTAACCAACAGCCTACTTCCTCCTACCCCAACCCCTAGAATTGCCTTATGTCTGTCCCATGCATTCTTGAATTCCCCCAGTGTTTTTGACTCCACAGCCTCCACAGGAAGGCCGTTCCATGCATCCACAACCCTCTCCGTGAAAAAATACTTCCTTACATCATCTCTGAGCCGTCCCCCTTCTAGCTTCAAATTGTGCCCCTTGTTCTTGCACATCTCTTTTTCTGACAGATGCTACCCTCTTGGACTTTGTTAATTCCCTTGAGGTACTTGAAAGTTTCTATCATTTCCTCCCCCTCCCGTTCTTCCTTTCTTCGAGGGTATACATATTAAGCTCCGTAAGTCTCTCTCTTCACATGTCTTCTGGTGCAGACCCTGCACCATTTTAGTTGCCCTCCTCTGGACTGCCTCCATCCTATCTATGTCCTTGCAGAGATTGGGTCTCCAGAACTGCGTGCAGTATTCCAGATGGGGGTCTCACCAGCTGTCTGTACAGAGGGATAACAACTTCCTGTTTTCTACTGATGATGCCTCTTTCTGTACATCCCAGTACCCCCCCAGCCCTCCTTACTGCCCTCTCACATTGCTTGCCCACCTTGTCATCTGCTATGACTACCCCAGGTCCCTTTCCATTTTTGTTGTTGTTAGTATCCCCCCCCCATAGTGTACTCTTCCCTGGGTTTTTGTTTCCCAGGTGCATTACTTTGCATTTCTTAGCATTGTCTCTAAGTTGCCGTACATTTGACCATTCCTCCAACCTTGCCAAGTCCCTTCTCATCCCTTCCCCCCCCACCTTGTGTATCAACCCTGTTGCAGATCTTTGTGTTGTCTGCAAAGAGACATACTTTTCCTTCCAGTCCCTCTGCAGTGTCACTTATTGAAGAGGACCAGTCTTAGAAACCCTAATGCCCTGGGCGTTTGTTGATATTTTTGTTCCAAATTTTCAACATGGGCTTCTTGGGACCCCACCTCATGAACACCAGCAATATCATTTTGTTACTCAATCCCAAAAAGCGATTTCGCACAGTGAGTGTACCATTCGGTCCCACAAGTGCAAAAACACATTTCGGGCAGGATGTGAAAAATGACAGCTGTACTGTTCATGAGGAGGTGTGAAGAAATGGCAATGTTGAAAATTTGGAGTGAAAATATGAAAAAGTGTCATAGAAACTTTGCAACGCTCACTCATAACGCAGTCATTTTTTGGAATGTTTTCACCAAATTTTCAACATAGCCTTTTTGGGATCTCCCCTGTGAACAGTGGCACTGAGATTTTGTTAATCTGTCCCGAAAGTTGATTTTGCACATCGACCGTGCCATTCTGCGCCACAGGTGCAAAAACACATTTTGGGAAGGATGCGAAAAAATGATAGCTCTACTGTTCATAACGGGGTGTGAAAAAAGAAAAAAATACTCACCTTAGTGATTTTTCTTCTAATGGAGTCTTGCTGTATTCTGACAGTAGTAGTGAGTCCCAACCTTCGAACTGCCCCCGGAGATGAAAGAGTTAACTTTCCATGCCAGGCATGGAACGCTGAGCTCGAGCTCGGTTGAGACTCTGTCTATTGCTGTTTAAACTCAAACCGTCAGATCTTTTCGAGCAAACTCACTAAGGCCCTGTGTGGAAGCTGTAAACCTACACTAGCCAACTGGCTACTAAACATTAAAAACACATTTTTTTTTTTTTTTGGTCCCAAAACAAAGACTCAAGTCAGGAGACCCAAAAAATGAAAAACACAACACCAAATCACCCAAGAAAAGGGGGTGAAACAACAAGGTGGGCATCTGAGTGCCAACACTGCCACTGCCCACCTACATCCCAAAACAGAGGTTCTGAGAGGGGCAGGGGGAGGTCAGAATACAGCAAGACTCCATTAGAAGAAACAACATTACTAAGGTGAGTAATTTTTTCTTCAAACAACATGAAGTCTTGCTGTATTCTGACAGTAGCAGACTACCAAGCAGTACCTACATGGAGGAGGGACAGAACCTACTTAGGAAAGAGGCTCTGAAGCACAGCTGTGCCAAACCGAGCATCACTCCTAGCCTGAATATCCAAGGAGTAATGCTTGGTAAAAGTGTGAACTGTTTTCCAGTTAGCTGCTTGACATATCTCTAAGATAGGAATATCCCTGGCAGCAGCCAGGGATGCAGCTGTACCTCTGGTAGAGTGAGCCCTCAGGTCTGAGGGTGGAACCTAACCCAGTTTTCCATAACAAAATTGGATACAAGAGACAATCCGCCTGGCAATGGATCTTTTAGTGGCAGATTTCCCTTTACCAACCTCACCATAAGTGAGGAACAGTTGGAGGGAGTCAAACCTGTGACCCTTGGTACGCTCTATGTAGTAGCTAAGGGCTCTTTTCACATCTAAACTGTGGAGCCTCCTCTCGCCAGAGGAAGAATGGTCAGTGAAGTACACAGGAAGAGACACAGATTGATTAAGGTGGAAAGCTGAAACCACCTTAGGCAAAAATTTCCTGTTAGTCCTGAGGACCACCTTATCTCTATGAAAGGAGATAAAATCAGGCTCCACTGACAAAGCTTGTAACTCACTTATGCGTCTGGCAGAGGTGATGGCTACCAGAAACACAGTTTTCCAAGTCAAGTACTTAAGCTCTGCTGAAGACAAAGGCTCAAAAGGGGGTTGCATAAGCTGAGCAATGCAAACATTAAGGTCCCAAGCAGGTGCAGGGTCCCTGAAAGGAGGGTTGGTGTGAAGCAATCCCTTGAAAAACTTGGAGAATACAGGGTGAGCTGAAAGAGAAGAGGGCTTACCTGCTGAAATAAAAGCAGACACAGCTGCCAGATGCACCTTCAGTGTAGCTGGTCTAAGCCCTAAGCCATTTAAATGGACCATATAATCAAGGACTGTGGGCAGATCAGCAGACTCTGGGGAAGTATGCTTTCCAGAGCACCATATGGAAAATCTTTTCCACTTGGCATTATAAGTAGCCCTGGTGGAAGGTTTCCTAGAGGCCTTCAGAATGTCCATTACGCCTTGGGAGAGGTATAAATCAGCAAACTCTAACTCTTCAAGAGCCAGGCCTTGAGATTGAGAGATTTGAGATTCGGGTACCAAACCCTCCCCTGAGCACAGGTTAACAGGTTGTGATTCCTGGGAAGACACAGGGGAAGATGGACTGCTAAGGACAGAAGGAGTGGATACTAAGGCTGTCTGGCCCAGTCTGGAGCAATCAGAATCATCTTGCAGGGCTGAGATCTGATTTTGACTAGCACTTTGAACAAGAGAGGGAAGGGGGGAAGGCATACAGGAACTTCCCTTCCCAACTGAGAACTAAAGCATCCAGGGGGACTGTGCCCAAAACTGGGGGCCTGCAACAAAAAAGAGGAAGTTGGTTATTGTCTGGGGCTGCAAAAAGATCTATCTGTGGGGTGCCCCATCTGGAGAATATCACCTCCAAGACCAAGGGATCCAGGGACCATTCGTGATGGCCCTGAGATATCCTGCTGAGAGCATCTGCCAGGACATTGTCCTTGCCTGGGAGGTGTACTGCTGTGAGTGAGGTGTTCAGAGAATAAGCCAGGGACCACAACTTCATTGCTTCTGTGCACAAGGCCGTAGACCAAGTGCCTCCTTGCTTGTTGATGTACCACATGGTGGTGATATTGTCTGTTCTGATCTGAATAACTTTGTTCTGAACAGACTTGGAAAAAACTTGAAGTGCTAGAAATACTGCTCTGAGCTCCAACAGGTTGATGTGGAGCAGAGACTCCTGAGGGGACCACAACCCCTGGGTGGTCAGGTCGCCTAAATGAGCCCCCCACCCAAAGAGGAAGGCATCTGTAGTAAGGATTAAGGAGTGGGACTGAGTGACAGAGGGGACTCCTTGTCTCAGATTGCTCTGATCCTGCCACCACTGAAGGGCCTGGATCAGGGTTCGAGTTACTGGGATCAATTTGGTCAGAGGGTCCTTCCTTTGAGACCAGAAGGCTCTCAAATGGAACTGAATGTCTCTCATCTGAAATCTTGCTCCCTGCACCACTGCTGTGGAAGCAGCCATGTGCCCCAGGAGCTATAGAAAATGTCTTGCTGGGCGGGATACCTGCAGGGTGAATGAGGAGGCCAGAGAGATAAGGGTCCTTGCCCTGTCCAGGGGAAGGAAAGCTCTGGCCTTTCCTGTGTCTAGCTCTGCACCTATGAAGGTGAGGAGCTGGACAGGCTCTAGAACTGACTTTGAAAGGTTCAGGAGGAAACCTAACAAGGTGAGCAGTTGCTGAGTTATCTGTAAGTGTGACTTGACTTGGTCTGGGGACTGGCCTACTATAAGCCAGTCGTCCAGGTAAGGGAAGATGGCAATCCTTTGCCTTCTTAGAGAAGCAACTACTACTGCCAGGCATTTTGTGAACACCCTTGGAGCAGAGGTTAGTCCAAAGGGCATTGCTCTGAACTGGTAATGGCCTGAGGGCAGCTCGAACCTGAGGTACTTTCGATGGGAGCTTCTGATGAGAATATGGAAATAGGCATCCTTGAGGTCCAGGGATACTAGCCAGTCCCCTGGCCTTAGAGAGGGTAGAATTATTCCCAGAGTCACCATTTTGAATTTTGGTTTTAACAGGTGCTTGTTTAAGTATCTGAGATCCAGGATGGGCCGCCATTCTCCTGTCTTTTTTGGGGTAAGGAACTACCTGGAGTACAACCCTTTGCCCTGGTGCAGGGGTGGAACCCTTTCCACAGCTCTGAGAGCTAGGAGGGAAGAGACCTCTGCCTCTAGGGCAAGTGCCTCTGAGGGGTTTGCAGGTGGAAAGGATCTGGTTCTCAGCTTTGGAAATCTTTTGAAGCTGAGAACCAGTCCCTAGCTACTACTTCCAGGACCCACTTGTCTGATGTTATAGACTTCCAGTCCTGGACAAAGTAAACCAGCCTGCTACAGGAGGTGGAGAATCGGCCCTAGCAAACCCATCAGGGTGCCTGCTTGGCAGGGGTTTGGCTGAGGGTGGAAGCAGGTCTGCTGGTACCCTTCTGCCTCTCCTCTAAAGAACCCCTCTGAGCATATGCAGAAGAGGAGGCCTGAGCTTGGTAGAAAGGCCTGTGAAAAGGCCTGCCCCTGCCCCTGGGAAGCTGCCTCTGAGGAGTGGCCTGCCTTTCCTTGGCCTGTGCACTCCTGTAGGCGGTCCTATACTCGTCCATTTTCTTCATGTAATTCTCTGTTTGCTCCCCAAACAAAGAATTACCAACAACAGGAAAATCCATGGCCTTAGTCTGGGTATCCTGTGACAGGCTAGTACATCTGAGCCAAGCCATTCTGCGAAGTGCCACAGGTGTAGCCATGACTCTTGATGACACATCATTTGAGTCCACTGCAGCATGGAATTGCACCTTGGATGCCTCAGTACCATCAGCAGCCACCTGCTCCAGCTCCTTGGCAAGCTGGCCAGGGACCTGCTTTGCTAAAGCCATGACAGTGTCCCATCTGGATTTCTGATATCTAGCAACATAAGCCATATAATTTGCTTGTCTGAGTCCCAAGGATGCTGCTATGTACTGTTTCTTTGCCATGGCATCAATCCTCCTGGAGTCCTTGTCTGGGGGGTGTGAAGCCAAGGGAATATTTGCCTTGTCACAGGCTGCAGCCTGCACTATCCCAACATGGCTGTATTGTTGTGTAAGGAACTCCGTATCAGAGCCTGACAATGCATACCTCTTGTCCATTCTCTTATCCACAGCAGGTATAGTCTTAGGAGTTTTTTAAATTTTAAATGTCTGTTTCCCAAAAGATTTATGCAAGGGAATAGACAGCCTCCTAGATTCTGGGATATCCATTATTTCCACAAAGTCAGGCTCTTCTTGGTCATCCACAGCTTCCTACATAGGAAGCTGGAGGGTTTCAGCCACTTTTTTATAAAACATAAAATGAGAGGGGGACTCAGAAAGCCTAGGAGGAGACACTCCTGAAGGTCTGTCTGGGGAGATGTCTGGGTCAATGGGCACATCCAGACTTTCAAATCCACATTCACCCTCCTCATACTCCTCTTCCCCCTCCTCCGGTTCATAAAACTCCTCTAAATCATACTCTTGAACCGGTGGAACCGAGCACCTCCCTGATGGTGCCGGTTCGGTCAGAACCGGGGAAAGCGACTGGACAATTTTGATCGCTTTGGCTATTTCTTCAGCGGTTGGAGAGGAAAGTTTTGGCTCCACACCAGCTGATTTTCTAGTCCTCTTTGCTGGAACCGATTCCTCAGAGTCGTATCTCCTTTGGCCCGAAGAAGTCTCACCCTGGTCAGAGGGCACTCCTGCTGGTTCGGTTTGAACCGAACCGGGCTGGCCATCCGGTTCAGCGGACTTTTTGGCCTCCCTTTCCCTGAGCCTACCAACTCTCTTTTCTAGGGTAGCTGCAGGAAAATTTTTACAAATCTGGCAGTCTGCATTGAGGTGGTCAAACCCCAGACAATAAACACAGGTGGTGTGGGGGATCAGCCTTGGCAAAGACTTCCCCACACACACTACAGTGTTGAAACCCAATGGGCCCGGTTTTTCTTTTGGGTTTCTCAGACATTGTGCCAGTCCTAACCAAACTTACCCTTTTAATGGCAATCCGCCAGGCAAGACCCTCCTATCGGTTCCTGACCGTGTCATGGGTCGTGGAAAAAACTGTAATAAAATCCGTTTGTTTAGAACCGATAAGAACCGGTAACCACACTCTAAAAGTACAATTCAAGATTTTTAAACAACTTGATCAGTTCAAACCGAACGGATAAACCGTTTACAAGTTCCACACAGAATAGAATTAATATATAACCTGTCTAGTACTCACGAATACCACAGACAGAGACTGAACTGACAGGTTGCGGTTTAAATTTGGTTGAAAACTGAGAAAAACGGTACTTTAACCGACAAATTGAACCGAGCAGAAGGAGAAATCTCCGGAGCGACTGTTCAGTGAGGCGGAGTAAAGAATCTGGCGGTTTGAGTTTAAACAGCAAGAGACAGAGTCTCAACCGAGCTTGAGCTCAGCATTCCATGCCTGGCATGGAAAGTTAACTCTTTCATCTCCGGGGCAGTTCGAAGGTTGGGACTCGCTGCTACTGTCAGAATACAGCAAGACTTCATGTTATTTCAATGGCAATGTTGTAAATTTGGAGTGAAAATATGAAAAATTAATGAAGTTACTAGCTTATGTAGAAGCTGTGCAATGGACGCTCATAACACAGTCATTTTTGTGAGTTGTTTCACCAAATTTGCAACAAGGGCTTTTTGAGACCCCACCTCATGAACAGTGGCACTGTCATTTTGCTAATTGGTCCCGAAAGGTGATTCTGTGCAGTGACCGAGAAATCACCTTTTGGGACTGAGAAATAAAATGTCAGTGACAGTGTTCATGAGGTGGGGTACCAAGAACCCCATGTTGAAAATTTGGGACCAAAACTCCCAAAATTGGCTGAGATATCAACCTAAATTGAACCCCCCATTGGCTGCCATGATAGAGCTTACCATTATTTCTTCAGTTCCCAGTTTGTCTTTGAAGAGTGCAGACGTGTTCCCGGTCCACAGAAGATCACTGTTTCTGACCTCCGGAGGTAAGTATGGGTGAGGGGGGGTGCGGAGAGGTGGGATACACAGAAGGAGGGTGCGGGTTGGGGGAGAGGGGCCGGTGGGAATGGTGAGGGACTGCTTTCTTTTTTTTCAGGTTTAAAAAAGAAATACAACAGTGGACTGTTTTTCTTTTTTACAGGTGAAATATTACAAAACAGATTTCGGCACACTGGGGTGGGCTCCCAGTGTGCCAGAGTACTGGGGGGGGGGCTCAATGCCAACCTGGGGATTAGGCACCCCAAGGTCAGCTGGAAACATAGGGGCATGGAGGGGCCACACACCTGACACCGGGAGTGGGCATGCATCCTGCTGTCGGAAACATCAAAGAAGTATTTTATAGCACACTGGGGTGGGCTCCCAGTGTGCCACATTAATGGAGGTAGGGGGGATACATGCTGACATGGGAATTGAGCACCCTGATGTCGGCAGGGGACAGAGAACGGAGGGTGCGGTGTGGGCAGTGGGAGGAAGCTAATTTGTTGTTCTGCTGTGTGGCTGGTTGGGAGGGAGGGGGGAACTGCCACTGAAATGACAAAACTGCCCCTGATTGCAGCGGCAGATTTCATGGAGGGTGTGGGGTGGGCAGCAGCAGTGCGAGGGAGCTAGTTTGTTGTCCTGCTGTGTGACTGGTTGGGAGGTGGGGAGGGGGACTGCTGCTGCAATGATGAAACTGCTCTGATTGCAGCGGCCGATTTTATTTCAAGTGCGGCGCTTGCTCTAAAACTGTCGTCATCAACAGCTTCAGCATTAATTGGTGGCTGACAGACGCGCCCATTAAAGCATTTGCTGGATTGGCCACAACACTTCCACATTTCTGCAATGCTCTACCACCTCAATATGTTTCTTGTGCACTACGCACCCAAGCAACATAATAAAGGATATCCTATCGTGTATCTAGTAGAAGCAAAAGGTAGACTAATTATTTTATACACCTAAAAGGTAAAAGCAATAAGAAAAATAATCATTTCATGTCCCTGGATGTTAGAGACTTCTATTCTGAGGTGCTAGTCAAAGTGTATGAATGGCCACAGTACAAGAACCTGCTTATCCACCTCATATGGTAGCCTAACAGACAGCTCTCACATTGCAACCTAATATTTCTATCTTTAAAATACTTGTTCTATCTGAGCCTAAATACATATAGAGCAAAGCATTCCCACAAAAGTATAACCTAAATTGGCATACTGACATGGTTATAAAAAGTTCTGCATGTAAGACTGTTGGATGCTAGAAGCTAAGAGCTGATTTTTATTTCTTACCCCTCTGTGACCCATCAGCAGTGTCCAGCCAAGACCTGCTGAGACTAACTACTCACACTGCAGCCGTGTTCCAAGAGCTTGTCCCTGGAGAGTCTGTGGAAGGGTTGTGGAATAACAAATGGACCAGACACAGAACTTCAGGCTCAACACACAATCTCTGTCTGATGTTTACTTAAAACACGGGATAACCTTAAGAAATGGCATATCTCTTCTTCTTCAATACATCAGTTTGCAGCAACAAACTATGCATGTTCTTCCTCTGCACTTAACACCTACTGATCCACTGATATATCTCTTTAGTGAAAATGTTTCAATCCCTATGTTTGTCTTATGTGTTTGGGTGATGGGGAGCTCAAAAAAAAAAAAAAAAAAACCCCAAACAAGCTAAAAACCAAGAACCACACTGCAGAAGCACTGAAGAAATGGTTACCCCAAAGGGTACAGGCAGTAAAGTCAAGTTTCAAATAAATGCAAAATCACACATACCCCCATAATGCAATGGGATCTATATGCAAATCACCATGACATTTTAGGCTTGTCCAGCTTAAAGCAGGAATGCATGGTGCCAAAGGGCCTCTCAAACAATCTGTAATTTACATGCATTTTAAATAACACAACTAACTTAATTTTTATAATACAGTCCCCTAGTAACTTTTTACCTTTATCAAAAACACCTAGTGCCGTGGTATTTTCAACATTTACAGATTTCATACACACAAGGCATATACGGCAAGGTATTTTATGACATAGTTCTACTGCATACTAAATCCAACAACGAGAAACACAGCCTGTTGTTTTACATCAGCTTTGAGGTCACCACAATAACCTTCCTGTACAAGGACCTGAAAGGGAAAAGGAAAATTGAGGAGGACACTAAAGCATAGTCAAGAAAGGGAAGGGGGGGTGTCCAGAGGTAACCAACCTTATGGACTAGAAATTGTAAAGGATAGATTAGGCTAAGAAATAGAAGAACTGTTGCAACAGATTTAAGAAAAGGTCTGTCCTCAAGAGTGGCAGGATCTCCCTGTCACAGTGTCCTATCAAGCTAAGAAAACTTGGGGATTTTGTACTGTTGGGCCATCTAAAAAGTGGTACCGACCCAAATAAAAATTACTAGGGAAAAAATGTAATAGGGATCAAATGATTGTTGAACCAACTATTGCTAATGACCCAGATAAAAACTGGTAGGTATGTATTATGAGGCAAGTAGGAAATTTATACCAAAAAGTTGGTAGGCAAGTAAGAGCTTGCGAGATGTCAAAAGGTAACCTACTATTTTTTGGCTGCTAGCAGGTGGGAGGAACCTACTACTTTTTGTTTTCTAATAAGTCGAGTAAACATGATAAAATAAAAATTGCTGTTTGTGGTTAGGCAAATTTACTGTAGCTAAGCTAAATTCTTGTAAGCAGTTGGCCAATATATTTTTTGTAACTTGTCTTTAATTTCTTATATTATTATAAATGCCTGGCTTGGCAAAATTTTCACTGAAACCCAGGTCCATCTTTATGTACATAGAAACATACATAGAAGTTGTCGGCAGAAAAAGGACCACTTGGCCCACCCAGCCTGCCCTAAATTCCCTACATACTGTGTTACCGCAGACACTACTCGATCTCTGACCTTAGAGTACCTCCACCCGGCCCTGTTATTATGGTCTCCTTCTGTCTATCCCATGCATGCTTGAATCCTGCTAACATTTTAGTACCCACCACCTCTGCTGGGAGGCTGTTCCAAAGGTACACCACCATTTCTGTGAAGAAGTACTTCCTCACATCCCCTCTGAGTCTTCCACCCTCCAGCCTCATATCATGCACCCTTGTCCTTGAGCGTCTTTTTCTATGTAAAATGCCACCCTGCTGTACCTTATTAATATCTTTGAGGTACTTGAAAGTTTCTATAATGTCTCCCCTTTCCCACCTTTCCTCTAGAGAGTATATATTTAATTCCTTAGGTCTTTCCTTGTAGGGCTTCTGATGCAGGCCATGTACCATTTTGGTTGCCCTCTTGTGTTCCACCTCCACCCGATCTATGTCTTTCCGGAGATGGGGCCTCCAGTACTGGACACAGTACTCCAGGTGGGGCCTCACCGTGGATCTATACAAGGGGGTAACACTACCTCCCTCTTTCTGTTGGTGATACCCTTCCCTATCCACCCCATCATTCAACTAGCCTTTCACACCACCTTATAAAATGGAAATGGACAAAGGATTTCAAGCAATCTGATTGGTTGTTAGCCATGCATTAGCTGTGTCTAATGCACAGCTGAAACTAGAACCCCTATTTAGAATACACAGACCCATTTTATAAGCACAATAAGCCACTCCAGGGATGTGCATTAGATAGTTCTAATGCACAGCTAGGGGACTGGATGCACTCGGCCTGTGGCCTCATGCCTCACTACGTCCCCCTAGCCGTACATTAGAACTGTCTAATGCACACCCCCTCATGTCTTATTACGAACATACAAAATTTGCCAGCAGCTAAAGGCCTAGAAGTCTATTAAGTCTGCTCGAATGTGCAGCTAGCACCCCTTATTCTGCAGCTGCCCCTCCCTTCCACCCTTCCCCTTCATTAACCCTCCCCCTTGTCCTGTCCCATCCTCGTTTGAAGCAGTCCACTGTTCTACTGCATATCACTTCAGCAGGAAATGCATTCCACCCAGCCACCACCCTCTCTGTAAAAAAGTGTCTCCTCATCTCCCTCCTGAACCTTCCTCGCTCCAGTCTCATATCATGGCCCCTGGTGGCCCTTCCCTCCCTTACTTTGAACAGCCCTCTGTACCCGTCTTGTTTATTCCTTTTCATGTATTTAAAGGTTTCAATCATGTCACCCTGTCTCTCTCTCCTCCAGTGAGTACATGTTCAACTCCTTCAACCTCCTCTCGTATGATAAGTCCCCAGCCCCTTGATCATCTTTGTCGCTCTCGCTGCACCCTCCAGTAACTTAATGTCCCTCTTCAGATACGGACGCCAGTACTGCACGCAGTACTCCAGGTGTGGTCTAACTAATGACCTATACAGTGGCAGAATCACCTCCTCTCCTCGAGGATATACCCTTGCAATACAACCCAGCATTTTGTTGGCCTTTGCAGCTGCCTTCCTACATTGTGCCGAGTTGTTCATTGACCCTGTAATGAGCACACCCAGATCCTTCTCCTCCTCTGTCTGGGCTAGCTGCACTCCCCTGCTGGTAACTCCTCCTTGGGTTCTTCATCCCAAAATGCAGCACCTTGCACTTTTTGGCATTAAAGCCCAGTTGCCAGGTGTCTGACCAGGTTTCAAGCTTTGCCAGATCATCCTGCAACCCCTGCCATCCCCATAGGTCATCCACCACCGCGCCTACCTTGGTATCATCAGCAAACAGACTGATCTTGCTCTTGATGTCCCATGATATGTCTGCAATGAATATCCCAAACAACACAGGTCCCAACACTGAGCCCTGTGGAACACTGCTCGTTACTGCCCTTGGGTGTGAGAGCTCCCCACCCACCACCACCCTCTGTTGCCTTCCCTGCAGCCAGTTTCCTACCCATCTCACCAGCTTTGCACCCGCCCCTGTGCCTACTAACTTCCTTCCCAGCCTTCCGTGTGGCACTGAGTCGAATGCTTACTGAAGTCCAGATACAGGATATCCACTGCATGGCACCTGTCCAGTTGCCTAGTTACCCAGTCATAGAACTCGACCAGGTTGGTTTGGCAGGATCTGCCACGTATGAAGCCATGCTGTCTGCTGTTCTGTAGTCCTTTGGCCTCGAGGAGGGCCACCAGCCTCTCCTTCAGGATAGTCTCCATTAGCTTACCCACGATGGATGTGAGGCTCACTGGTCTGTAGTTTCCCGGTTCATCCTTGGGGCCACTCTTGTGGAGGGGCACCACATGACCCATCCTCCAGTCCTGAGGTACACACCCCAAATGTAGTGAGGCATTAAACAGGTCTGCCAAAGGTCCTGCAAGGACCTCTGCCAGCTCCTTCAGTACCCTGGGGTGGATGCCATCTGGGCCTGTCGCCTTGTTCACCCTCAGTACCTTCAAACCTCTCGAACGCTGCTCTCCATGATTTCCCATCTCTCACCACTTCCCCTTGCCATTTCTCCCACCTTGGGTGTCACCCCTCTTCTCTTTAGTAAATACTGAGCAGAAGTACTCATTTAGTGCTTCTGCCTTATCGCACCCTGCTTCCACCCAACCCCCTCCTTCCTAATCCTTACTATGTGGTCCTTACAGCTCCTTTTCTCCTGATGTACTTAAAAGTCCTTCTCCCCTTCTTAATGCCTTGTGCCAGCCTGAGTTCCGTAGATGCTTTGGCTCCCTTACCCTTGTCACCTCCTTCGATTCTGTCAAGTACTCCTCCCTGTCCTCCCCTCCCTGTTTTCTTGTACTTCCTAAAGGCAGCTCTTTTCCTCCTTACCTTTCCATGACCTCCTTGCTCAACCAGATCGGTTTCTTAGCCCTAGCCTTCTTGCTCTGGGCTTTGCAGCAGGTTTGGTTGCCTCCACTATCCCCAGCTTTATGAGCTCCCACCTCTGGTTAGTGTCCATACTAGATTGAATTCTGGCCAGGTACCCTTTACCACTTCCCCATCCTCCCAAAGTCAGCCCTCCTGAAGTCCACTATTGTGCAGATTCCCTCCTTCCTTGCTCATATCCAATGTGAGCCATACTGAGCGTGGTCACTCTCTGACAGCGGTTCCTCCACTGTAAGTTCTCTCTAAGTCCCCATTTGCCAGCGCAAGGTCAAGGATATTTCCTAACCTGGTTGGTTCACTGACCATTTGCAGCAGGAAGCTGTCCTGGAAGGCATCCAGCAGTACCTGCTCCCTTCTGTTCCTGGTTGTTGGGGTGCTCCAGTCCACTCCTGGCATGTTGAAGTCCCCCACAATCACCACACTACCCTTCTCGCAGGTCCTCCTGATCTGTCCCGCTAGTTCCCTGTCTAACTCCTCCATCTGAGATGGTGGCCTGTACACCACTCCCATTCTAAAAATCCTATTCTTGGAATCCTGGATTTGCATCCAAAGTGACTCCGTACTACCCTCCTCCCCTTCCTCCCTTACACACTTCAGTCCTTCCTTCACATATAGTGCCACCCCTCCTTTCCCAATCACCCTGTCCCTACGAAATAACCTGTACCCTGGTACAGACAGGTCCCAGTCACTGTATTGGGTGGCCCATGTTTCCGTGATGGCTGCAATGTCCACCTCTCCCTCTGCCATGAGAACCTGTAACTCTGCAGTTTTCCTCCCAAGGCTCCTAGCATTAAGGGTAACCACCTTCCACCCTTTCCCCCTCCCATCCTGCCCTCCTTTCCAAGCATCACCAACAGTACTTGCCATTTGTCCTTTGTCACTGTTATGGGGGGTAAGCTCATATGGTTTCCCAACCTGTGGTCTCTGCATATCTCTTCCCCAACTGCCACCCCCCACTCCTAGTTTAAATTCCCAACTTCCTCTATGTACTCCTCCATCCACTGTTTCAACACTTTCTTTCCCTCCTCACTCAAGTGTAGTCTGTCCTTGGCATAGAGACTACTGTCCTCTCAGGTCCCTCCCAACCCCCCCAACAGCCCATACCCTTTAGCACAACACCAGGTTCTCAGCCATCCATTAAATTCCTCTATTCTCAGCTTTCTTGTTGTGCTTGCCTTGGCACCAGAAGTATCTCGGAAAAGTTACTGATCTTCCTGCCCTCACATAATTGTGCTAGTTCCTCAAACCTCCTCTGGACTGTATCTACTGTCTTGTCAGCCAGGTCGTTTGTCCCAAGATGTATAATTAAATGAGCTTGTCCCTACCCCTTCTAGCATATTTCAGAACAGACTGTCCCACCCTTTCCGCTGTCATTCCTGGCATGGCCTCCACCCAAATGCGACTATGCCTCTCCCCCTTGCTACCCCACCTAACTCCTCTTAGTATTGAGTCCCCCAGCACTAAGACTTCACCCCTCTTACTCCCTGCTTGCTTCCATTCATCTCCCTCTCTCATTTCCAGCTCCTCTTCTTCCTCCTGCACATTATTTCCCCCTTTTACCCCTGTTGCAATTCTCCCAGTAGAGCTTCCCCCCACTCCAGTTTGGTCCAGGCATTTATCAATTACTCCTCTAATTTCATCATTTCTCACCTCCACCTTCTTCCTCTCTAGCAGTGCACAACTATTTTCTGAAGGCCCTTCACAAATGCCCGCTCCCTCTCTCTTCATAGTAACCTGTTCTCTCCTTTCCACTCCATGACTTTTGCCACTTCTTCACCTCCCCTCACAAGTCCCTATCTCCTCCTTCCATTTGTCTTTTGTCTCCTGACCTGGTTTCCCTGGCAATTGTTCTTCCTGGCCTGGGCCCCTTTGTCTCTACTTCCTTTCTTCTGACCCTATCCTCACCACTGTTGGCTTAAATCGCCCTCCCTCATCTCCCCTTCTTCCTCCCTCCAGTATTGGGTTAAACCCACCCCCAATCTGCCTTGCCTGTCTTAGTTCCTCCTGCAGACCCTCAATCTCCTTTCTAAGTTTTTCTATGTGGTTGCACACTAAACATCCTCCCACACTCCAGGCAATTTTTAGAAAGACTGGTGCACTGCAGTTGTTGCAGCTTACCACCCTACCCATTGCTGTCGTTGCCCACCAGCGACCCCCCACCCTTCCAGATGCAGGATACCAAACACTCCCCCAAGTCTCCCCTCTCCCTCCTCTATCAGTGCAAAACATTTTCTTTATTTCCCTTACCTCCTTTGTTGCACACGTTTAGATATATTGAGCAACTGCTTTTTATATTTCTATCCTTCCTAGCCACACTCAAAAACAGACTTTAAGTAGCCATTGCACAACCTTCCTCAAACTCCTACTCCTCCTTTCCCCAATGCAATATCAATGCAAAGAAGTAATAATGAAAGCTCCTAGATTTGCATTTACTTCCCTTCCACTGAGAGAGCAGTCACCTCTTCACTTGCTGCTGTTCCTTTCCTGGATGTCTGCATTTGCTATGACAGGTGCATATCCTTTGCCTGTTTGAGGAAGTGATGTCAGAACTCCTGGTATAAAGGAAATAATGGACCAAGGGTGGGACCAGCCCAAGTCTTTCAGAAACAATCAGGTAGCTGAGGCCTCTGGTCAGACCATTAGCACCCTTCCCCCACTCTGCACTCAAACTTTGCAGCTAGTGAAGCCAGCAACAATGAATCACAATTCTACTCAAAGCCCCCAAAATAGGTTTGCTACCTAAAGGAACAGGACTCCAATTCAAACAGCTTCACCAACAGCACATCAAAATTGGCTTGGAATTAGAAGATATATGTCTCCAATTCAAAGAAACAGACCCAGTTAAATCACACCTATTATGTTTTAAAACAGAAGAAATAGGCCTCTACAAATGCAGCCTGCCACACAGTGAATCAAACAAATGAGCCCACTCATAGCTACCAAAACAGGTTTCAAAATTCTAGCAGCCCCAAACAATACCTTGCTAGCCCCTTAGTAGTAAGAAAGAAAAGAAATAACCTTCTACCAAGTAGAATCCACAAGAAACAATGTAAAACAACAAGACGCTACTGTACTGTAGATCTGATCTTGTCCCTCTTCTAGTTCCTCCTGAGAAGCCAAAGCACTGAGTTCCAAACTCTGTGATTTCCCTTGTGCTGCTTTCAAAATCAGACCGTTCCAAACTCTGTGATTTCCCTCGTGCTGCTTTCAAAATCAGAGTTCCAAACTCTTTGACTTCCCATGTGCTGCTTTCAAAATCAAACAGTTCCAAACTCTGTGATTTCCCTTGTGCTGCTTTCAAAATCAGAATTCCAAACTCTGTGACTTCCCTTGTGCTGCTTTCAAAATCAGAATTCCAAACTCTGTGACTTCCCCTGTGCTGCTTTCAGAATCAAACAGTTCCAAACTCTGTGACTTCCCTTGTGCTGCTTTCAGAATCAAACAGTTTCAAACTCTGTGACTTCCCTTGTGCTGCTTTCAAAAACAGACAGTTCCAAACTCTGTGACTTCCCTTGCTTACTTATCACACTGCTTTGCTACCTTCAAGTCATCAGTTTTGATGATCCCGATGTCTCTTTTTTGATTTGTGGTTTTCACCAACTCCCCCACATTTGGTACATTGCCCCTTGGGTTTTTGTGCTCTGTGTGCATAATTTTGCACTTTTTGGCATTGAAGCCTGTTAGCCAAACCTTTAACCAGTCTTCCAGCTTTCCCAGACCATCACTCATTCATTCCACCCCAACCCCCATGTGTCCACTCTGTTGCAAAGTTTTGTATCATCCACAAACAGGCATATCTTCCTTTTCAGTGGTATGCTAAATGAACAGCAACAATTTTACATCAAACGACATTACAGTGGCATTTCGATGTTGCCGCTGTAATGTACGCACTGGACCCCGGCACTGCCTTTTCCCTGTTATAGCCCCCCCTCCCCGAATCAACTCAGACTCGGAGTTGATAATCCTAAAGTATGGGGGAGTGTCCCCCTGCATGAGGGGGTTCAGGTGTCTTTGCCCCCGCGAAAAAACAGACAGTTTACCTGACAGATTTATGCTGACCGTTGCTTGTGGTCAACAGAAATCTGTCACTGTAACGTTGATCGACAAAATTGTTTACAAACTGATGTCATAGACCCCTATTCAGCCCCTCTGTGATGTTGCTAATAAAGACATTGAAGTGGACTGGTCCCAGTATTGACTCTGTGGTGCCCCACTGGTTACTGTGCCTTATTCTGACTGTACCCCATTTACCACCACCCTCTGACTGCTGTTACTTAGCCAACTGCGTACCCATTTTACTACCTTTGGACCATCTGCCAGGCTGCCCAGCTTGTTTACCGGCCTTCTGTGTGGAACAGTGTTGAAGACCTTACTGAAATCCAGGTAGGCCACATCCCCCGCTCCTCCCTGATCCACTTCCCTGGTCACCCAGTCAAAGAACTCAATTAGGTTTGTTTGGCAAAATCTCCCTCTGTGAACCCATGCTGCCTCAGATCCTATAATCCACTGATCTCCAGGTATTCCCCAATCCTTTCTTTTAGCAGAGTTTCCATAACTTTGCCCACCACCGAAGTCAGGCTTACAGGTCTGTAGTTACTTGCCTCCTCCCTAGTCCCATTTTTGTGAAGTGGGACCACATCAGCCCTCCTCCAGTCCCCCAGGACTTCTCCTGTATTTAGTGATAGGCTGAACAGGGCCATCAGAAGCAAAGTCAGCTCCTCCTTAAGTTCGCTCAGTATCCTGGGGTGAACCCTCTCTGGCCCCATTGTCTTATCCACGTTCAAGTTGCAAGTAGTCCTTGCAAGTGCTCAGCCTGGGAATTCCACTCAGAATGAAGTCCTTGAAAAAGGATTCCCTGGTATCATTTAGACTGTCAACTTTACATCACTTACAGCTATGCCTTATTTGCTCTACAGTCCTCTTTTAGCTGGCTTTGCCTAGAATGCTTTGGCCTGGTCTACTTGTACTCAGGCCCAGGTCCTAGGGAAAGGTTTCCCTGGTAACAAGGCCTTAAGAGAACAGCAGGCCCCAGGCTAAAAAAAAAATGCCCAGGGAAGCGGAGACAAGGGGAATGAATGGGCCCTGCTGATGTATTGAAAAAGCACCCAGGGAGGTGGAGATAAGGTCAGGACAGGCCCCAATTTAGGAGGTCCCTAGTTAAGGAAGGCCCAGAAGGAGCAAGACAGGCTTCAGTTTAAAAATATAGTAGGCACTTGGAAGATGGAGCAGAGGGGCAGGGTAAAGCCCCACATACACAAATGAAAAACAGTTTGCCAGGGAGCAGGGATTCAAGGGGACAAGGCAGGCTCCCAGGTAAAAAAAAAATCAGGAGAGTTGACTTAAGGACTAGAAGACTCAGGTAAAGGGAAAATAGAGGCCAAGTTGGCGAACGAGGGGCAGGGAGGCCCCAGTGGTAACAAGCCAGTTGCAAGGCTGGTAGCCACAACAGGATTTAGTAGCCCAAAATAGAACCTAGTAGCCCAGAGCAAGGGGCTAGTAAAAGAAATGGTACTGTGCTCCATTCAGGAGCAAGGGAAAGGGAAACAAAGCAACAAAAAAAGCTGAGCACCCCCTCCATTATGTAAACCAGTACCATGCAGCAATGTTGTAAGAAAAAAGGCTTCATTTACTTACTAAACAGCAGGTTCTTCTATTGTGATAGCCTCTTCCATTTGATTGCCAGCAGAGAACTGGAAAAACAAAACTAGGCTCCCAGAATAGCAATGTAGCTGCCACAGGGTCCAGTACACAGGCCCTGAAAGAGAGAGAGAGAGAGACAGAGAGTAGTCCTGGGGCATAGGGAGCTCTAGTACACAAAGTGTATGCAAATCTGCCAGTTTCAAGTTGGCAATAGCAAGGGAGCCACGATATATGCTGTTAGAGGCTGAGAGTCCCAGATTTGCATGATTATGTAAGAGACAGCTGCCCCACAGCACAGATGTGAGCAGCCAAGCAAGGGCTAGTTAAAGTTATTTATTTATTTATTTATTCATTTAGATTTTGATAACTGGGTAAGATCACTGAGACCAGAGGTCCCTTTTTCAGGAGCAACCCAGATTAGTTAAAGGCAATAATTACATATATTGCCAGGAGTACACAGTAGTACATACATTGGTAGGAGTACACACTAGCTGGAGCATACATTGGACAGGATATAGAGTACATTACAGAGCGTGTCAGTTACATACACATAATAACACAGCAAATTAAATCAGACATATGACATCTTAACTAACAATGCTTTAGGGGAGAGGTGGTAACAGCAATATGCAGGATATATTGCCACCCCATAGGCTGACTGCCGTGGGACAAGCAAGTTTCAGCCACCAAGACTAAGTTCCGGGCTAGCGGTTACAGCCACAGAGACTAAGCTCTAGCAGGTATACTTTCAAGCTCGACTTAAAACCCTGAATAGTACAGCAATTAGCCAAGTCAACAGGGAGAATGTTCCATAAATGTGGGGCAGCATACCTAAAGGAGCGCTTGCCATAGTTAACTCGGACATGAGGAATGTCTAGGGGACGGCCAGTGGAGGATCTCAGGCTCCGGCCATGGACTTTAAGATTTAGCAGCCCACGCAGGTGAGGAGGAGGGTCTACAGTGGTAAATTTGAAGGTCAGGCTCAAAGAGGAGTAGGCTAGTTTTTGTTGCATAGAAGGCCAGTGGAGATCAGCGAGGACCTCGCAGTGGTGCCTTCTTGGGGGGGGAGTTGGTGGCAAAATGAGCCACCCTGTGGTAGATCATAGTAAGCTTTCTTTCTTCACCCTCCCCTAGGGAATGCAGCAGGGGAGCCCCATAGGGAAGGGAGGGGAGTAGGGTGCAGTTAAATATGGTACAACGAGCCTCG
Source organism: Neoceratodus forsteri (assembly GCA_016271365.2). NCBI lineage: Eukaryota > Metazoa > Chordata > Ceratodontiformes > Ceratodontidae > Neoceratodus > Neoceratodus forsteri. The sequence continues at coordinate 255,243,101 of CM057451.1, read as the reverse complement.
AGAGAAAGACAGTCACCCAGCCTGTAAAGAAGTCCTAACTTCTGGTTGGTGGACTGAACATCAGAGTCAATATGAGACTGGAAGGTCATCGCCTGATCAAGCAGGACTCCGAGGTACTTGATCTTATCTGTGGCCTCTTCCCTTGGGCAGTATGAAGCTGAAAGATGCCACGATGGTCTGAGCCAAGGCATCTGGACCCGATTAGGACTGCCTTTGTTTTTTCTTCATTCATTACAAGTGAGTTTGAGGAGAACCAGGCTTCCAGTGCAGCTAGACTGGCCTGGAGGTTGGCACTGATTACGCTAGGAAGCGGATCACTGCAGTAGGCAACAGTGTCATCTGCATAGAGGATAAGGTTGTTCTTCCCGCCAACCTCCTCTGTATCATTGACAAAAAGAGTAATTGAACTGTACTTAGAGCCCCTAGCAAGGGAGGTACAGTGGGCATAGGACCCCCTGAGTGCAGGCTTCATCTGATTGGCCCTGAGCAAAGAGGGCAGGCCTGCAGTCTGGTGAATGCTTTTGGGAGGAAGGGTATAGCCAATGGTCCATGCTTTAGCTAGTTACTGTATATCCCAGCCATTTACAGCCTGAGTTCGACCTCATAACCGAGGCATAGCCATCCCAGCCATTTTGTCCAGGTTTCCCCCAGATGAACCCTCCTATTGCCCAGTATTTAAGAGACATTGCCATAGTGTGTGAAACTGCCTATTACTTCTATGCCTTATACAAGGCTGCCTAAAGCTACAATTTAAAGAGACAGTGCATCTGATTTAAACTGCCTATGTGAAATGTATTTTAAAGACTATCCAGTGTTTTGGAGCCCTTCTGGTGGAACTACCTGAACTTTTGTGTGCTCCTTTGCTAAATGACCTGCCTGAACATTTGTGTGCCCATTTGCTTAAAGAACCTACTTATACAAGCAGGGCTCCATAGCCCATGTCTTAAGTCCACAACACTCTAAAAAGGGGCTTAATCCTGAACTGTGTTAAAAACTTCCTGTTATTTAATAGGAAAGTAACAACACAAAGACTTTGGTATTAGTTAAATAACCACCATCATTAATACTTGAAAAGTCCTTTACTGAGCCGCTACACCAGTCTGCGGGTTGTGCACTGTGAGTCCCAGTCCCGTTTTTTCCAGACCAGCTTCTTCCATGACAGTCCCTCCAGGATGTCCCACAGCATCCCCTGTAACCTCCAACTGGGTGACCCAGGTAGAGTCTGAAAGACTGACTTTCTTCTTTTTCTTCTGCTTCTGTCTTCTTCCATGAGGGGTGACCCGTTTCGATGGCCCATCAGAAACCAGCAGCTGATGATATTCACCACTCCCATTGTTCCTGTTTCCTCAGCCCAGGAGGGATACTGGGTACCAGTGGTCTACGACAGGCCTGAAGCCTTCTCATTTTTGCAGCTTGTACATTCCCCCTGGAGGGGGGACTGTCCTGTTAGTTTAAGGGGTCTTTCAACCCAATCCTCCCCTTTAATTGACACATTCTGTGGTGGCTGGACTCTAAGTGAACTACAATGCTTATGTTAACCAAATGTTTCATTTAGAGCATTATGAGCAGACATAGAGTGTTAGGAATAATTTTAGATGTTTTACAATGTTCTAGAATTATTTATCATAGATACTAAGGTATAGATGTTATGTTAGGATTGTTTAATAAAACCTTTGTTTCATTCGAGTCAGTGCCACACCTTTTTTTTTTTTTTTAGGTACCAGTTCGTGGCACTGGCCTGGTTTCCCTTCCAAGTTATGTATGTGTAACTTACCAACTCCTAAACTGCAATAGTTAATTTAATAGCTGAGAAAACCAGTGATATGGCAAATTCTGAAGAATTTAAACAGTGTTGATTAAGAGAGGAAGTGCCTAACATGCAATATCTTACAATCTCTAGTGGCTGATCTGCCCGCGCAGTGGTAGTGCTACTGCTTGTGGTGCCAATGACCTGGATTTGGGAGTGAACTTGAGACATCAGAGAGTCAGCCAGAGGGAGGAAGATCAAGCTTCTGTAGGACTGCTCTCCTCTCAGGAAGGGGTGCTGTGCCCGGTGTATTCTTGAACCCTAATGGCAGCTCGGGATTGGGCACCCAGGGATAGTCCATCAAGGATGGAGGAGCAGCGGTTGCTGACATTCTGCATGCAGCAGCGTGCATAAAATGTCTAGGCAACATTGCATGTCCGCTTTCCCAGGGGGAAGTAATGGAGGAGAAAACATGGCTGGCTAGCATGATGGTACCAACTCTTTACAGACTCTGCACCCGGCTCTATGGTATGCCTATCCATCCATGGATCCGTTTCACAGCCATTGCTCCCCACCCACCATGGGGGTATGGGAGGTCACTGGGAAGACGAGAGCTGGACGGCAAGTCCATACAGGGCTGGGGGGGTCAATCCCTGATGATGGGGCCAGCCTGGGGCAGCATAAATACCACTAACTGCAAAAACATCTTACAGTCATTAAGAAAAGAAATACTCACCGTAGCAATTATGTTTTTTCTCAGGGATCCCTCACTGTGTTTACACTGTAAGCATCACCTTCCTGCGTGAAAGTGATGCCCTGGAAATAGAACATTATGATAATTAGAGAAATTTAGAACTATGGTTCAAACTCCGCAGTGGTGTCATGCTCCACTCTAGTTACTAACATCAGATTTGTTCTCATAGCTAGAGGAAGCTATGACTACTAAAACTAATTAAATAGCTACCAACAGTTGTCAGAATGTACTAACCAGAATTTAAAAAAACACCAAACAAAATAAAGACAGACATGTTGAAAATATTTAGGAACAATGGAATATTTAACTGACCACATTTCACAGTTGTCAGGGAACTGCAATAGTAATGTTCAAGCAACCTCAATGAAAATAACTGATTCTTGTGTGAACCTGTTTTCAGGTTCTGGAAGGGGAGGCAGGGTTTCGGAGTGTAAACAAAGTGAGGGATCCCTCAGAAGTAACAACATTACTACGGTAATTGTTTCTTCTAACCCCAAGAATCCCTCTCTTGATGTTTACGCTATAAGCACACTCTACAACGGTATCTTGGGAGGCTGGACTCAGAACCTACTTAGGAAACAGGTTCTACATGACAGCAGTTCCAAAGCTGGCACCCCATCTGGACTGTATGTCCAGACAATAGTGCTTTGTGAAGGTGTGCACTGTTTTTCTGTAGTGCTCTACATTGTCAATGGGTAATCATAACAACTGGGTATAGTGCACCCCTTCCAGGGGAATGGCACAGCCCAAGCTTTAGAATGTTGAGCACATGAGGATTCCAAACAGCAGCAACTCCTCAGTTTAACTGCGCCATTCAAAGGGGACAGAGCTATTTTAATCTTCTCTCAAGATTTTCAAGAGTCAAGACTTCTTTGGGGCTGTCTGTTTCAGGGAGCACCCCTAAATGAAAATCGTGTCTGTTAAGCTGCAGCTTTCAAATTAAATAACCTGCCTTATTCTCATTCCCTGTGTGGATTGGGAGCCACTTCTGCCCTGTTGTGGTGTTTTAATGGTCTCCATTTAAAAAAAAAAGTGACACAGGTAGGTACAAATTTATTTACTTTTTTTCTAGGAGTGTAGGGTGTCTGTGGGGGTCCCTTGGCTCTGGCATTGGTTCCTTCTCCCCCCATGTCCATTTCTGTGTTTTATTTTTTTGTTTTTGTACAGCTATTGTGTGAAATTTTGGCACCTCAGAGTTTTTATGGTGTTTTTTCTGCACACACCTCTGTTTTTCCATTTGCGTGGCCACCATTAGGCTGGGAATGCATTCCTCCTTCAGGCTGTTTTCCCACCTCTGTTTGACGCATTTGCCCATGTTTGTGTAATACTGTTGCATCGTGCTATTGCGCTTGTGCAATACTGTTGCATTGCGCTATAGCACTTGCACAACACTATCACATTGCGCTATTGCACTTGTGCAACACTATCGCATCGCCCTATTGTGCTTGCACAATACTGCTGCATCGCACTATTGTACTTGCACAATTACTGGTGTGTGCACACCCGCGCAAGCATGATAACTTCCTGCGTGCATCCGCTAGTGAGTGCTTTTTGGCACGATAATCACAGTACACAGCTCAGCGAAGAGTTTTTAACCTCCTCAGAAGGACATTAGTCCAGGTCCTGATATTAGAGCAAATTATTATATTTTACCTCAGTAATTGTTATTTGGCACCTAATTATAGGAGGCAATGTAGTGCAGTGGCTAAGTCTCTGGGCTGTGATACTGGAGACCTGGGTTTGAATCCCACATCCACCAATGAATATGGTTTAAAAAAAAAATCTGTTTGTGGCACCATGACTATCGGAGACCTTTAATCAGGAAATTATGTAAGACCTGCAAAACAAGGGTGATGAGGCCCTTTCCCGTGGGTTCCTTTTGCCCTAATTTTGTTGCTCAGCATCCCCCCCAGTTTGTCCTTCAGCCTGAGAGAGGGAGCACCTGGTTTTTCACTTGGCAGTGGCAGCAGAATTGCGAGGAAAATCAGTTTTGTGGTTCCTGAGTGAGCTTGAGCCCCTCAGATGAGGAGGACATTCCCTTTCCTCTGTGGAGGAGGAAGAGGAAAGGGAGTAGAAGGAGTCCAAGTCAGGGATTCCTTCCTTCCCTGGTTAATAATAAGTCCTTGTTTTTTATGGATAGCTAAGGTATATAGTTCCTTACAGCTCAGGAGATACAGTCCATGGAGATGATGGATGTTAATCTGACTTTGTCTGCATCCTTTTCAACTACTATGTGACCAAGATTATTGAGCAACACTGGCAGGTGTGGATCAGAGACAATATCTTCCCAACCTAAGTCACGGATCTTCCATTTTTTAAGGAAAAGGTTGCAAGTGGGAAGTTTCTCCGCTGAAAGACAAGGCCGTTTGTATTTCTGTGAAAAGACACCACCCTGCCTATCGAAGGCTCTCTGGCTTAGCAGATTTTCATAGCAAGCAGGTGGACTCCACGTGCAGGAGGGGTTTTGCTTCCATCAGCACGAAACATTTGTTCATTCTATGCTTCCTTTATTGCTGCCAGAGCCTTAAACATATGGGTCACTACTCTGGCCAGTTTTGTTTCACCTGCCTGAAGGTGCAAGTATTTGCAATTGATGTCCATGGCCACCACCTTCTAGGTGGTTACCCACTGGAGAATTGTGCATATCAGACCACCCGGTCTATTTAATTGTTTTTTGGCCATGACGGCCATATAGCTTAGTCATTGGGTCACCAATCAAGCTTCATAGGCTAAGCTCTTATCCCCCCCTTCAGGGAGGCTTATGGTTTGATTCCGACCTGGCTACTATTTTAAAGGATATGCAGTAAGAAGGGCTATCTCCAGTGTCAAACAACAGCATAAGATTACCGTAACCCTAGGGGTCAAGGTAACGGCCATCGCAAACAGTTACGAGGGGGTTCCCCTTCGGAATTTGGCTCCAAAGAATAGAGGAGATTACTCAGGTAACAAGGTTACAGTATCAGAGGAACCCTGGACAGGCGCCATGTAGGAGGCCCAGCACCAAACTCCTGCTGCCTCACAAGAAGGCATGCTGGCCCATCCCTGACTCTTTTTGTCTTTGGTGGAAGACTACAGGAGTTTTCCTTAAGATGGGTCAAAAACAATGTTAGACGCCTTATTAGGGGATGCTTTCTCCACCCCAGTTTCAAGGACATCGCAAAATCTAGGCATTGTCAGAGACCCTGACCCCCTCATCCATTGGGGCCATATCTCAGGTCCTGCTAATCAAACAGGGTCAGGAGTTCTGTTGGATCTGTTTCATAGTTCCCAAGAAGCTGGGGGTTTTCAGGCCCATTTTAGATTTGAAGCACCTGAACAAGTTTGCGCACCACCAACCTTTCAAGAGGAAGTCCCTGAGGTCAGTCACCCAGGCTACTCAGCCAGGGGGTTTCTTTAGCCCTCAGTACATCTGACAGCTGCCTAGCTTCACATTTCCATCTATCAATCTTACCTAGAGTATCTCATGTTTTGATACTGGGCCAACCTTCCAGTACAGGGCACTTCTATTCATCAGTGTATCACCCCCAAATTCCTTGAAGGTGTTAATAGTTCTGGTGGTTCAATTTCCACAGAAAGGGAATCATATTTATCCTTATTGCATGACCTGCTTATTCATGCACCAACATTGTCCCTGACAAGAGGTTGGTGCTCTGGACTCTAGAGATATTAGATTGTCACGGCCAGGGGTGAACTGGGAGAAGAGCTCTCTTAAGCAAGCACAGTCCTTTGTATACCTGGTGGTATTTTTCATCATGAAACCAGGGAAGGTTTTATTGCCTTCCTGGAAGGAGACCTTATTGACAAAGGTTCAGGGGCTCAGGAAACAGTCACTGGCATCTGCCCTCAGTCGGCTGCAGCTCCTGGCCTCAGGACAGGCAGCATTACATTGCCTATTTGATGGGTTTGCTGATGGCCTGGGATTCCTCATCGGAGGATTTTCAGTCAGGTTTCTTTTCACCTGTCAGCACCATCAGTCCCTGAATGGTGAGTGGATGTGCAGGATCTAAGCAAGGGTTCCACTAGAATGTCTCCAGAGTTAATTCTCACAACAGAAGTTAGTTTGCAGGGATGGGGAGGCAGGCCGAAGGCAGCTCCCACTCAGAGAACTTGGTCAACCTAACAACATCTTCACATCAATGTTGAGATGGAGGAGCTCCACCTAGCTCCCCCTTCGGTTCAACCATGCTGCTAGGTATGGTATACATAAACATTAAGGTGGCACAATCACGGAAATGTTTCGAGAGGTTGCCAGTCTATCGGTGGTACATTTCATAGGGGAGTCGAATCTCAGGAACACTGGCTAAGTCATGAAAATGCTCACCCTGTGGAGGGGGAGGTTGACCTCGGAGGTTTCCAAACACCTGTGCAACCAGTTGGTCAACCTCAGATCGATCTGTTAGCATCCGGCCTCAATGCTCAGATCCAAGGTTCTTCAGTTATTTTAGATGTCCACAGGCAGAGGCAGTGGACACTTTCTCTCAAGAGTGGTCCTTTACCACAGCGTATGCCTTTTCCCTCTGCCTCCTCTTCCAGGATCTTACAAAAATAAGATTCTCAAGAGAAATCTTCTTTCTAATAGCTCGAGAATGGCCAAGAAGGCCGTGGTTCTTGGTCCTGGTGAATCTGGCTCAGCCAGTTCTTTCTGTCTTCTGGTGAGTAGAGACCTTTGGTTACAGGGTCCCTTCTCCACCAAGCCCAAGAGTTATGTAACTTGCAGCCTGGCTTCTAAAAGAAGGCTCTTTAAACTAGGTTTTGCCACAGAGTAGTTAAAAATCTTGATGATGGCCAGAAAGCTTCTACGTCCACAGCTTATGCTTGAATATAGATTGCTTTTCATCCTGGACCAGAAGGAATGATTTTAAGCCTTCCAAGGCCTCAATTTCACAGAGTTTTCATTTTCCCATAGGAAGGCATGGAGAAGGGTCCAGCACTGAGTATGCTGAGAGATCAGGTTCCACTCTTGGAGCATCATTGGGTTCTCCCTTGGAACTAATAGAAAGATTATTAGTTTTTTACACATGGTTGGCAGGAGCCGACTGATTTTTGGATCTCTGGTTCCCCCATGGGATCCTAATCTGGTCTGGATGCTCTCTGTAAGGAGTTTCACGCCACCGTCATCCATATCACTGGATGTTCTGTCCTACAAGATGTATTCTTAGGAGCCACATGTTCAGCCAGGAGAGTTGTTGAACTCCAGGCCATGTCTCACAAGGAGCCATACATTATTATGCAGAAGAACAAGTGGTACTCAGGACGGGCCCATCTTTCATCTGCCGAGTGCTCACGGCTTTCCAGATAAACCAGGAAATATGCCTTCCATCCTTCCACCCGCAACCTTCTCACTCCAAGGAGAAGGAATTACACACCTTGAATTGCAATGAGCAGTTAGGATCTACCTTAATCGGACAACTGACTGTCAGAAGTCAAATAGACTATTTGTTCCTCTGAAGCAGCCGAGCAGGATAAAACACCTCTAGGGCCACCCGAGCTAGGCAGATATGGGCCTGCATAGCTAAGGCCTATGTCACAAAAAAGAAGAGGCCTCCAGCTCTCTTCAAGGCTCACTCCACCAGGGTGATGGCAACTTCCATGGGCAGAGAATGGCAAAACATAATTTTTCTGAGCTGTGCGAGGCAGATGTGTGGTCTTCCGTCCACACTTTCAAAAAACATTACAATTGGACGTTCAGAGTTCTACTGATGCAGTTTTGGGTCACAGAGTTTCTCAGGCAGCAGTTTCTTCTGTTTGTTCAGGCGTATTGGATAATATTCTCCCCCCTCACCTTTTTCTGGTACTGCTTCTTAGAACCCAGCTGTTTTGTTTACCCATTGACAATGTGGAACGCTACAGAAAGAAGAAATTAACTTCATACTTACCATAATTTCCTTTTCTGGTAGCTCCAACATTGCCTAGCTCCTGTGGGAGAATCTTATCTGGTATGCTAGCAGGGATTTCCTGTGTATGAAAATCCCCTACTAGGTTTTCGGACATCCCTCTTTTGTTTGCTGTGCTATACTCATTGTTAAACTATTAAAAAAAAAATTGTTCCCAATCAGTCTGCGGCTGCTGGTTAACAGCTTTACGAATAATTCTTAAGGTGTCCGTTTTTGAGGTAGTCTCACTGCATTCACTTATGGACTGGAAGTTATCCTTACCATATGGACAACCTCAGTTTTCCAGACGACCAACTGACTGGAGCCTTCCATGATTCCCGATTGCTCTTCCTGCAAGAAGATGGTCCACACCTTGAGTCCAGTGGAGACCTTTTTCTTCCTCAGAGGTCTACCAGGAAGGTAAGACAGCATTTATTTACTGTATTGGCAAATGTGAATGTAGGTAATTGGATATAATATATGAAAATGTGTGTAGCTACTATGGCACTGCAAAGTTATTAGTGACTGGGGAGTTGCTGCTGATGGAATCCTCATATGCCCAACATTCTAAAACTTGGGCTGTGCCATTCCCCTGGTAGGGGTGCACTATACCCAGTTGTTATGATTACCTATTGACAATGTTAGAGCTAACGGAAAAGAAAATTATGGTAAGTAGGAAGTTAATTTCTTTTTTCAGGTAGCTGCTTTGCAGATGTCCAATAGTGGGGTGCCCCTTCTAGATGCCACAGAGGCAGATGTACCCCTTTTGGAATGTGCCTTAGGCCTCTGGGGGGGGGGGGTTCAGCTTTTTCATAACAAAACTGTATACAAGAAACTATCCAGCAAGAGATAGTTCTCTTGATTGGTGATTTACATTTGCTATCCTCACCACAGGTAACAAAAATTTGAGTCATCTGAGACCTGACATCCTTTGTCTGGTCCAGGTAGATGCCCAGTACTAGCTTCAGGTCCATGTTGCACAATTTCTGCTCACCTGGGCTGGAGAACTCGGGATGGAGTACAGGAAGGGCAACTGACTGGTTCATGTTGAATTCTGATACCACCTTAGGTAGGGACATCCTGTTGGCTCTAAGGACTACCTTAGCTTGGTTCTGTACAGAGGGCTTGCAGCTCACTTACCCTCCCAGCTGATGTTATGGCAATCAGGAAAATAGTTTTCCATGTGAAATATTTTAGACCAACAGTAGCCATAGACTCAAATGGGGCTTCAATCTGCTGAACAAGGCAGATGATCAAGTGTCATGGGGGGACTGGGTTCCTCACAGGTGGGTATAGGTGGCTGAGACCTTTAATAAACCTTTTAAAAATAGGTGGCAAGGCCAGCGACTTGCCCTTGCCTGCTGATGTCTGGGCCAGTGCTGCTGCTGCTTGATGCACCTTTAGTGTTAATGGCCTCAATCCTAAGGACTACATGTGCACTAGGTAGTCCAGGACTGTTGGCAACCCTGGTTGCATTGGGATTATCTTTCTGGGATCACACCCGTATGAGAATCTCTTCCACTTGGAGGAGTATGATTTCCTGGGTGCTGGTTTCCTGGAAACTTTAAGCACCCTCAGGACCGCCTCTGATAGATTCAATCCAGAATACTCCAACTCTTCAAGAGCCATGTTCTTAGGTGCAGTGTCCTGGAGTCTGGAAGTGTTATCCTACCCTGAGATAGGGTCAGCAGGTTGCAACTCAGTGGGAAGCTGATTGAATTATTGCTGGACATGGCCAGGAGCTTCAGTAGCATGCTCTGTATGAGTGGAAATGCAACAGATACAACTGGAGGCAGCCAGGTCAAAGAGTTGTGTTAAAGAAAGGATGTAGCATGGTTGTGAACTGTATAGACTAGTAATGTGGTGGCACATCATGTGGTAAAGGGCAAGTGCACAGACTGACGTAGGGATATTTAGCAGGGCATATTTATCTGTTTATTTACAGCTAGAACCATTTAAACAGGTATGGATACCACTCCCAGGAATTGGGAAATAAAGAGTAAGCACTGGTATAGTCATTAAAAAACTGCATAAGCAAAAGATGCTGTAGGAGTTATATATTACATTATGTGATTTTAATTGGCATTTTGTCTTTATTGAATCCTTAGATTTCTCCAGAAGAAGCCATAAAGTAGATGGCGAAACATTGGGTTGTTGTAAATAAAAGAAGACTGCATGAAATATCACTGTGTATGGGCCTATGTGTGCCTAGAACAGTCTATCCCCTTTCCCTTGTGATCTAGGGAGTAGACCAGCGAGGTCCCAGATCCTCACTGCCTCTGTGCAGTCTTAAGGATCTTGTACCTCACTGCTTGTATATTCTACCGGGTCATAATGTCACATGCTTAATGGCATATGACATTATGGCTAAATGTGCACAGTGCTGTAGCTTACAGCGAGTGTTGCAATACCACAAATACTGCTGTACGTGGTATTGCACCACTCGAAACATCCCAGGCAGAGGATAAGACCTCTGCTGGGATGGAGTTCAATCAGGCAGCTGCCATGGCTCAATGGACCGAGCCACTGCAGCCAGGAACCCAGGTGCTGTGTCTGGGACTGGTTGATTCCCAGTCCCAGTAACTTTTAACTTTGTGCACTCCCGAGTTGACCCCAGATGAGAATCTTTATTGGGGGGTTCGAGAACATAGCCCCCCCTGTAATGTGGGGTGTGGAGGACAGAGCCCCCTGCAAAATAAGAGTTATGCCACATGGCAGAAATCGCACTGTATTGGCAGTGCAATTTTGCCATGCAGAATAATGTCTTGCGACATTATGAGCCCGTGGCCTTGTATATATAGTACAGTGTTGTGACGTTGTCTGTTCTGATCTAGAGAGACTGACCTAACAGCTGGGAGAAGAAGGCTTGAATTGCTAGAAATACTGCCCTGAGTTCTAGGAGATTGATGTGTTCCTGGGTCTTCTGCGGGCTCCAGATGCCACTGACTGTGAGGTCCTCCAGACGGCACTCCACCCTAGGAGTGAAGCATCTGTTGTGAAGGTGCTTGTTGGTGATTGCTGGAGGAAGGGAATGCACTCTGTGAGGTGTGTTTTCATCCTTCCACCACTTTAGTGACCTTACCAGTGCTTTTCTTCCTGGCAGTGTCTTTGAGAGGGAGTCCCATCTTTGAGACTAGCAGTCTCTTAAGCAATACTGAATGTCTGTCATCTGAAACCTGGCTTATAGGCCATGGCTGTGGATGCAGCCATGTGGCCCAGTAGCTGTAAAAAAAATCACTTGCAGGTCTCGGCTCACCTACTGTGAAGGATTTTGCTGTGGCAATCAGAGTTGCTACCCACCCCTGAGGGAGGAAGACTTTCCCTGGCAGGGTATCCAGTGCTTCACCTATGAAGTCCGGCACCTTAACAGGTTCTGATTTGGACTCTGCTGATTTATTAGGAACCCAGTTTTTCAAGGGTGCTTTTTACCTTTTGAAAAAAAACACCTTGTCTCTTCTTCTGTTTTTTCCTGAGACCAGACAGTCATCCAGGTAGGGAAAACCACTACACCTTGCCTTTTTAGTTTGTGCTGCCAACACTGCTAAGCACTTTGTGAAGACTCTTGATGATGAAGTGAGGCCAAAAGGAAGGGCTACAGACTGGTACTGGCTGTTTCCTAGCCTGAATCTGAGATATGTTCTGTGGGTTGGTCTGCTAGGGATGTGAAAATTGGCCTCTTTCAGATCCAGTGACCCTAACCAGTGCCCTAACTGTAAGGATGATATTTTGTACCCAGTGTGACCATCTTGAACCTCTCTTTTTTATGTGTTTGTTCAGTATCTGAAGTTTAAAATGGGTTGCCACTCCCAATTTTTCTTGTGGATCGGGAAGTGCCTTTAAGAGAGGTTGGGGCAGGTATAGGAGGAGAGTGAAGCTGGTAATGCCAACACTGTGGGGGTACTTTCAGATGGGGGTGGGGGCATCCAAAGGGGGGAGGCAGCAATGGTGCCCGTCACAGGTACTGACTCTCAAGCAGACCCGATAGACCATGAGGCCTACTCTGCCGGCATTTTAGTATATTAGTATGAAAACAGGCCCTTGCCCCACTGTGAGATAGGGACCTTTTCCATTGCTTTTGCTTGTAGCAGTTTGTTTACATGTAGTTCAAGTAGAATTCTTTCTGTGGGAGAGTGAGCTGGAAAACTTTTGTGTTTCTGAAGTTTCAGAACATTTTTGAAATGCAGGGACAACCCCTGGCCCACTACTTCCAGGACCCACTTGTATGGTAACATTTATTCGTTCCTGGAAGTAGTGGACCAGCCTTCCCCCCACTGTCAATGGTTGGGAAACCTGGGCAGAATTGTCAGTGGTTTTGTTTTGGCTGAGGCATGGGGCTGGTGCTAGAGCAGCATGCTTGGAGCCCCTCCTGCATCTGTCCCTGTAGTAACCTCTTCGGGGTTGTTACTCATAAAGGGCAGAGGGAGCATAGGCTGTCAGAAAGTAGTCCCTGCCCCTGCCTCCTACCATTTGGCGTGTAGGAAGTGGAGATCTTTTCTTTCTTAGTGTTGTTTTTGTAAGTGGTTTTGTATTCACCCACTTTGTTCATGTATGCCTCTGTTTTGTCACCAAACAATAAATTCCCTTCAGATTGGAAATGCATGGCCTTGATCTGAGTGTCCTGGGAGAGGATGGTTGACCTTAGCCAGCAGAATTGCCTCAATGACACTGCATGAGCTAGGTCCCTTGAGGCAATGTCACTAGTGTCCACAGCAATGTAGAAATTATATTTGTGTATCCAGGGCTGACTTTGCTGTGGCAATCAGGTCCTATGCCAATTCCCCATCAGCCTTGTCAGACAGAGCCAGCTCTGTATTCTATAGTGTCTTCTGGTACTGGGCTATATGAGCTTAGTAAGCTACCTGCCTGACAAGCAGGGAAGCTGATGTATAAGCTTTTTTGGCCATAGTGTCCAGTTTTCTGGAGTCCTTCTTGGGCTATGTGGAGAAGGGAACTTTAGCCCTCTCACAAGCAGCCACTTGATCTACACCTTGATGATCAGGGTGGGCATACAGGTATTCCACCCCCTGTCTATCTTCCTGATACTTTTTTTTAATCTTTTTATCTATGGCTGAAGTAGGTGCACACATAATTTTTTAAGTGACTTTGTAGTGACTTATGTATGGGAACCAGCATCCTTGTAGGAGCTAACCCCCTCGTATCCATAAATTATGCTTCCTCTTCATCCTCCTCTGTCTCCTGAGGGGGATGTTGAGGGTGCTCACAGCTGGTCAAATAAATGAGGAAAAAGAGGAACAGTCCTCTGTTGGCCTTGGAGGGGAGCCACATTCTTGTTCAGGTGAGTCTTCTGGTTCAATAGATTCACCATCCTCCTCTTCTTCACTTTACATAAGAACTTAAGAACATAAGAAAAGCGACAGCAGATGGGGACCGTGCAATCCGTCTAGTCTACCCTAGAAACTACTCCCCTTCCTATGCAGCCTTCATCCCAACTTGTCCTTTATGTCTGTCCCATGCGAGTTTGAACTCCCTGATTGTCTTTAATGTTACCACTTCCTGGGGCAAGCTGTTCCATGGGTCTATCACTCTCTCTGTGAAGAAGTACTTCCTGAGATTGCTTTTGAACCTTCCTCCTACCAGTCTCATATCATGCCCTTTCGTGCAAACTGCCATATTCTGTTGAAATAGATTGCCTGTATGAACTGCGTTAAATCCCCCACATACTTAAATGTTTCAGTCATGTCCCCTCTGTTTCTTCTCTGCTCAAGAGAGTATAGGTTCAGCTCCCTGAGTCTTGCTTCATATGACCTGTGATGTAGTCTATGCACCATCTTAGTAGCCCTTCTCTGCACCGTTTCCAAACAGTCAGTTTCCTTCTTGAGGTGAGGTCTCCAGAACTGAACGCAGTACTCCAAGTGTGGCCTCAGCAAGGACCTGTAGAGGGGCAAAATAACCGCCCTCTTTCTACTAGAAATACCTCTACGCTTTCTGTGCTGCTTTCTCACATTGTTTTCCTACTTTAATTTGTCAGTGATGATTATGCCGAGATCTCGCTCCGTTTGAGTCTTCTCAAGTTGATGTCCTCCCAGTGTGTGCTTTTTTGCAGGGTTTCTCTTTTCCAAGTGTACTGCCTTACACTGTTTGGCATTAAATTGTAATTGCCAGTCCCTGGACCACTCCACTAGCCTTCTAAGGTCAGCTTCCATGTTGTCTGCTCCATCCCTTGTGTCCACTCTGTTGCAGAGTTTTGTATCATCTGCAAATGGGCAAACCTTTCCTGTTAGTCCATTCACTATATCTGCTATAAATATGTTAAATAGGATCGGTCCCAGTACCAATCCCTGCAGGACGCCACTGGTCACCCTACCCTCCTGTGACAATGATCCATTGACTAACACTCTCTGGGTCCTATCGTTCAGTCACTTACTGATCCAGCTGACAGTCTTCTGGCCAACTACTGTATGTTCCAGCTTGTTGGTTAACCTTCTGTTAGGGACGGTATTAAAGGCCTTACTGAAATCTTGGTATACAACGTCCACCGCCCCTCCCTGATCCAGTGTTCTAGTGACCCAGTCAAAGAAATCAATTAAGTTGGTTTGACAAGAGTGTCCTGCTGTGAAGCCATGTTGCTTTGGGTCCATTTTTCCAGTATCTGTTAGGTATGCCACTATCCTCTCTTTTTAGCAATGACGTCATCATTTTCCCCACAACTGAGGTCAAACTGAGAGGGCGGTAACTTCCTGCCTCTTCCTTGTTTCCGCGCTTGTGTAAGGGCACAACTGTTGCCTGTTTCCAATCCTGTGGTATTTTCCCACTGTCTAGTGACTTGTTGAAGAGCTCAGTCAGCAGTGTGGCCAGTTCCTCTCAGAGCTCCTTCAGTATCCTAGGATGTATGCCATCCGGTCCCATGGCTTTTTCCACTTTCAATTTATTAAGCTCTTTTAGGACCCTCTCCCTTGTGAAGGGGCTAGTATCTGCTCCCTTGGTATCTTCCTTTGTCCTGCTCAGTGGGGGACCTTTGCCATTGTCTTCTATGGTGAAGACAGAGCAAAATAACTCGTTTAGCACTTCTGCCTTGTCCTCGTCACTCTCTGCCATCTTACCTTCCTTCGTTGCTAGTCGGACTATTCCTCCCTTAGTTTTTCTTTTTTCTCTTATGTATCTATAGAAGGTTTTGTGTCCCTCCTTAACACCCTGTGCTGTTTTTTCTTTTGTCTGTGCTTTTGCCCTTCTAACAGCTTTCCCTGCCTGCTTTAGTTTGTTCTTGTATTCTTCCATGTCTGCTTCGTGTTTTGTTTGCATGAATTATGTAAAAGCCTTTTTTTCTCTTTGATTTTGGATGCTACTTCGTGAGAGAATTAGAGAGGTCTTTTCTTTCTTTTGAACTTGCTGATCTGCTTAGTGCATACAGTTGTTATTGTATGCACAGCAGCCTTCAGAGTATTCCAGCAGTCCTCTACATCTCCTGTGATTCCTCCTCCTTCTAGTATGGATGCGATCATAGTTCATATTTTAGGGAAGTTGGCTTTTCTGAAATCTAGAACCTTGATTTTGGTGTGACTATTTTCCTCCATATTGCTCACAGTAAACCAGATTGAACTGTGATCACTGGTCCCTAGATTGGTTCCCACCTCTGCTTCTGGGATCATTGTGCTGTTTGTCAGCTCTAGATCCAATATTGTTTTGTCTCTGGTGGGTGAGTTCACCAGTTGACACAAACCTGCTCCCCTTAGTGCAAAAAAGGAACTGTTTGCTCTGGTCTAAGGATGCTGTGTATGAGGACCAATCCACATCCAATAGATTGAAATCCCCCAGAAGCAACAACTTTCCCCTATCTGCCATCATCAAGATGGTTTCCAAGAGCTCCTTGTCTACGTCGGCCTCCTGGGATGGGGTCTGTATATGACTCCTACCTGGATAGGGGCTTTGTCCCCGGTTCCTAGTGTAACCTAAAGGGCCTCTGCTTTACTGTGTTTTCCTTGGATTTCTGTTGCGCATATATCATGTCTGACATACAATGCCACCCCCCTCTTTCATTCCCTCATGATCTTTCCAGAATAACACTTACCCTGGGATGGTGACATCCCAGGAGTGGTTCCCAGTAAACCATGTTTCCGTAACAGCAACCCAGTCTAACTGTGCATCTGCCATTATGGCTGTGAGATCAGGGATTTTGTTTGGTAGACTACAAGCACTGATGTGCATTGCCTTCCATCCCCTTCTATTTTGGTCATTTGCATTTTTAATATGTCTACTGCTGAACCCCGACTCAGGCTGCAGCCTACTTGCCTGTGGAGGAGGAGGATGGAAACATTGAATAGGTACACTGCACTATCAAGCATCACAAATCTGTGAAACCAGAGCAGCACACAGAGGTACAGCTCACAACTAAATCCACTAAAAAGGACAAAAAGAAACTGGTACTAATAATTGGCAACTCAGTGATTAGGGGTGTAAAGACTTACCTCTTGCATGACCATGCTTCAACTATGGTAAGGTGCCTCCCTGGAACATCGGTATGTAGGGACAGCGATCACATACAGGAAATTGTTCAACGCATTGATTGAGACACACATATCATTCTCCTCATAGGTACAAATGACCTAGCCAGTAAGTCTGTAGAGGAAGTGAAACAAAACCTCATCAGGCTGGGCAACAAGCTTGCTTCCCTTTCATTCACTATCACCTTCTCTGAAATTCTGCCAGTCTGGAAAAAAAGAAACAGCAGGCAGAAGATCAGGGAAGGGGATATCTCTGAGCTAAACTCCTGGCTAAAGGACTGGTGCCAGGAAAAAGGTCATCATTTTGTTGGAAAATGGCAGGAATTCTGGGAATGGGAGTTCTTTAAATTCAACAGCCCACACCTCTCAAAGAAGGTGACCCAAGCGCTAGGGCAAAAATTTGATGTTCACATCGGTCAGTTAAACTAGTGGATGGGGGGTGGCACAGGCATCACTAGAACAAAAAGGGTTGTCAAATGCCCCTCCCCATCACCAGCTAGTTCAGCACAAGGATGCACCAATCATTTTCAGACCAAACATAGCACCAAACATACTCAGACCAAGCATTTCAACAAAATTACACAACCAAAACATATTCGTCATGGTAGATAATGCAGTGTACCTATTCGATGTTTCCTTCCTCCTCTTCCACAGGCAAGCAGCCTATAGCCTGAGTTGGGGGGGGTGCAGTAGGTATATTAATAAAATTTCCCATGACCAGGACGGCCTGGAAAAATTGGCACATTTTTGTTATGTCCTTTGATGAGGACATCTCTCTTTGGTCCAAAGCATGTCCCATTCCTTTTTCAGGAGAGTTGGTAAGGGCATTCTTTTCTTTACCATTTCCAGTGCCTGCTCTGGGGATCTTTTATTTGTATTTTTGCCATCACTGTACTCGGGGTTCCCCCTTTCAGACCCCCTAGTATCTTCACCATCTTTACCATGCTTATTTGATGGCTGAGCAGCTTTATCTTTTTTCTCAGTCCCCTTAGACAAGGACTGCTGCTGTGTTTGAGAAGACAATTTCAGTTCCACCAAGTCAGTTTGACATTAATCACATCTACCGACATAACAGCAACAACAAAATGCCGATGGCAACCATGTCACCAGGCAATGATGCTGCCCGACCGTGATCATTACAAAGCACTGGGGCACATCCTGGCTGTTTTTTGAGGGTCTTTGTCCCCACACCCCCCTGGAAAATAATATAATCACCTCCAGGTCAGAGCTCTAGGAAGGGAAACAGCGCAACACCCTGGGGTGGCAAGATGGTGGATGCTATAAAATTCTGATCAACAGAATGACTGTCAGTTGGTTTGCAGCACCCACACTGCCATCGCTGTAGGAGTCTCCCTGCACTGACAGCACAACGACAACTTCTACCATCATTAGGAACTCTGTCATGGCCGTTATTATTTTTTGATGACCTAAAGGCTGATTGAGAAGCCATAAACTGTTATTTCGTATTAGCTCTTTAATTTTGGGTTTTAGGACAAAACTTTATACAGAGCTTACAATTAGTGAAATGATGTGATCTGGACCTAGGCAAGTTAAACAGAGCTTATGGCAATGTGCCTTTGCCAGGAGTTGGTAGCAAATGTTACAGTTTTTAAAGCCTGCTGGTCTTGTCTTTTTCTTAGGTCTATCAGACATGCCAATTTCTAAAGACCTTGTGTAAGAAAAATTCAGTTGTTTCCCTGAATTGTTTAAAACAGAAGTTCTGACAGAAAAAGCTGAAGTTACATACTGTAGAAACAAACAGTAAGAGCTCTTGGTAGATACGGACCTCCTGCCCACATAGTCTGCCCTATTTTAGCTTCTACTAAGCCACCTCAGACCCTAGTTCTGGCAGAAATTTTTAAAATTGCTTGAAAATGCAGTTCCTTTTACAAGGAACTACCATAAATATAACCAAAAGCTGCCAAAAGCAATTATTAACTGAATAGAGTTGAGAACTTGATCCAGTTCCCTCAGAATAGGAACCACAACCGTCAGAGTAGAAACAAATGCTAAAAAGGTCTAAAGCGGTTGCATTTTACACAACTTTGCTGAAATTAAGGAGAAACATAGTGGTTCCCCCAAAGGCAGGGAGCTTGATTTACAAAGGGTGACGCAGGACTTGCATCAAGCCCTACGTCAGCCCCATTCCTTTGCACAACTATGCCAAACTCCTTTGATGTAACTGCACCCAATTTTAGTACATTGGTCACAGTTACCACAGTTTTCACACTTTATGGAAGCTTGTGCCAAATATTTAGCGTAAGCCCCGTAAAAAGGGTCCCCAAAATGGCTCAAGTTAGATCAGGGAAATCCTGATCTAACTTGCGGTATTTGACCCTCAGGATTGAAAATCCCAGTGGGTGTCCCGGGAGAATACCGCATGCCCTGTGCACCAAACAATCGGCACACCAGGTGCTTGTGGCATTCTCTGAAAATCGAGGTCAGGAACTGTGCTATGTTAGGCTTTTTCTGGTTCCTAGGAACTGAAACAGCACCAGAGAAAGGTAAAAACAACTAAATTTCTCTAAAATCGGAAACTAAATAACAGTTTGTAGTAAAACACTAAGTAAAAAAGTAATAAAATACCTACTGGAGACCAGAATACTGAAGCTGAACTTTAGGGCGACTGCTCTTTTTGGGCAGAGAAACAAATCTGATGTCAGTGACAGTGACTAGAGTGGAGCAAGACACCAGTGTGGAATTTGAACCTTAGTTCTAAATTCTCTAATTAGCATGGAGTTCTATCTCCAAGGCATCACTTTTATCCAGGAAGATGATGCTTACAGTGTAAACATCAAGTGAGGGATTCTTGGGGTGTGAAGTGTCCTTGTGCAGCCAGTTCGGTGGCATGGAGGGCTAAGGCACTAATGCCTTACTTCTTGCCACGCCACAACATGGGTTCAAGAATGGAGTCGGGTCATTGGTAGTTGTATGGGGCAGGAGGGAATTGAGTGATTGAGGGACAACTCTTCTCTCCTCGGGTGAGGAGGCATATTTGCCCGGCCATGGACTGCCACCAGTTGAAGGCCTGGTGGCAGTGTAGCATGGGTGGCAGTGCAGGGAGGGCACTGTGGGGAATGTCAGATGGGTGCGCTTCCATGCATGAGTCTAATGCTGGGCAGGGAGAAAACAGAAAATGGTATGTTGGGGAGAGCTTAATGAAGTTCAGCCCACCTGTCCCAAGCCCAGCCCTCCTGTCCCAAACCCACACTGCCACCTCAATTCACAAGATGTTCCACTTTGTATTATTCTCTGGGGGGAGGATGGTTCTCCCTCCTCCAGCCCCATCATGAGGGGGGAAATTCATGGAGAGAACCAGACCATGGGGTGGGTACTGGGAGAGGGGAGTGCCGGCTCGGGGAGGTGAGGACTGGGCTGATAAGTCACGCCCCCAGTCACAGGGAGAGAAAATGTACATGGAAGAAAAAGAAGTGTCCACGTTGAACCTCGCTTACCTCAGTTCAACAATTATAATGAACCCTGTGAAGAAAACATTTGGAGAGGAGCTACCCGATTAGCAGCAAACTTCCTCTTGAGTGCCTCAACCTTTTTACTGGCTTGAACTTCTGTCAGACTGGTAAATGAGAAAGTGTGATCTCTGTGCTGTGTATGGAGGCGAGCTGGTATCAAGAGGGAATGGACAATTCCCAGATTCTCAGGCAAACCTGGACTATGCCAGGCTTTTTCTGGCATGTCTGCATTGCAAACAACAAGTCAGATAAAAGGTGTAAAGTGTTCCATTAAAGTTCAGATTCTAATAGTCGCAGCCAGCCTTCAGCATAGCATCTTTGATTATCACTCCAGTGGTAACCATAAGTGTCACAAGACCACTCCGGTGGGTCAGGATTCCCTGGGCTACAGTGAATCCCTTTGTGATCTGAATCAGGAATACTCTCCCTCCTGTCCTGTCGCTGTGTCACAACTGACCGTCCACCAAGAAGGTCTTTGGGCTTCCTCTCTCTGCGTGAAGGGTGTAAATAGAATCTTGAGTCTGTGTTCCTGAGAGAGAGAACCCTCTTGGCCACTGCACAGTGAAACAGAAAAGCCCCAGGCATGTATAGGCCTTCAGGAATGCCTTATACACAATATATGTGTTTTTCCCAGACAAAATGCAGCGATAGGTTCAACCCCACAGACCCCTTTTGAGAGACCTTTTGTATTCCCCCTCCTTTTGTTCAGAGTTCCTTTTTGGATTCTAATTTTGGTAGCATCTGGCCGTTAAGCATTAGAAAGGCATAGATTAATCTGAACAGATTTTCCCAAACCAACACACACAACAGACGCTGGCAGAATTAGTTTAAAGAAAGTCAAAAGCTTTACTAATTCATAAATAAGTACTGTAAATAACATACAAAAACATTATATACGTTTCTTAATATTGGTTACAGGATATGAAAAAAAATTTGGAAATATGCAAAAAAGATACACTGTTTAAATTCTAGCGAATATAGTACTGCCTTGAAAAGTCCTTAGTGCTAGAAATGAAAAATAGTTCTTAGTAGGTTGCTGATTCTCCTATCTGTTTGGTGGAAATACAGACAGGGGTCCAAAGTCTTTTTCTGTTCCTTCCAAGATAGTCTTTGAAAGGGAGGCTATGTCTGTTCCTCTGTCAAGTTCTACAGGCTCTTTTAGGAAAGTTAAAAAGTCCTGCCTCTGGTGTTCCTTGCTGGGACTGGCTAGCCTCATCATATACTGAGAAAGGACCAACCAGCACCCATGTTCAAGTTTTAAAAGTCTAACTGAAAGTTTTCTGGCTGGGGGGACTTTTCCTTTCACACACACACACCCCCCTACCGGTTTGAAAAAAAAACAACACAAGTGCACACAGGCCTGACTGAAGTCAGCATGTCTCACCTCCTGCTGGTTTTGCTAGTCCAAACTCTTTTGTTCCCAGTAAGCCACTTAGCCCTTAAGTGACTTCACTCAAGTTGTAATTACTGTAGTCCAGATGCAGAAATCCTCAGATAATCGAACTCGACTCCATGGCACCTTCATGCTGCTTGTGGGCCCAGGGCCTTTTGTAAGGTAAGTAGCTTCCAGTAACCCAGGCTTGACTTAATGGGCCTACCATAAACCTTTAATGACCCTCCCAGTTAACACAGATGCTGGAAGCCCAAATCCCTGTTACAATTTAAAGCAATATTGTTTGAATGGAAAAAAGACAGGTCACCTAGTAAACTATGGGGTTGCCTACCCCAAAACACAGGGAATTGTACCATCCAGTAAACCATGTTGGATCTTTACCTAGATTCCTTGAAATCAGGCTTATACAATGTGGCCTTTTTATGAATTACATAAATAAGATACATGAGAACACAGCAATGGTACATAGCATAATCACACCAGAATAAGCACTGTTCTAGAGATGTCTTGCTGCAAGGAAGCTACCCTAGATGAATTTTTATATGCATGAACAATTTGAGGAGAGGGGGTTAGTGCTCTGCAAATCATATTCAGGGCCCTGGGCAGCCATTCTTGTAGAAATTGCAGTGAGTCCAAGCCCCCACTACCTTCCAGGAGCCCTACAAATCTGAGATTCACTGCCTTCTGAGCATTCTCCAGAGCCCTCAAATGTCGCTAGAGTTGACTATTTTCCTGAACTTATTTACTGTAGGCGGAAACAGCTTTGTTTGCCTGTGCCTCTGCTGTGGTTGCAGTCTTTGTAGCTGACACAGTGTTCAAGTCCTGTTTGCCCTTTCTTTTCTGAATCTCTTCCACCTTCCTGTCGATTACCTTCATGAATAGTGTCAGGAACTGCCATGGCAGTTTGCTAGTCCCTGATGTTGCAGCCAAGGATGCTGCCACCTGCTGCTCAGCTTGTGGCTGAGATTTGGAGCCTCCTGCACCTCCTTTATTTGGAAGGACCCTGGCTGAGTTTTATATCATTTTGCTCTGCTTGGTGAATACTTTGAATGCTACAGATCAAAAGTTCATAATAAATGCTAGTTGTGGATATTTTTGAGTTTAAAGTCCCCAATCTGCTGAGCCAAAGAGAAGCACATCAGCTCAGTGAGTGTGCTCAACAGTGTCAGTGCCCCTTTAATTGTGGTTCTTGTTCATAAGTATGGAGACAAAGGTGACCCCTGGAATTACTGACCCATCGATTTGAGCTTAAGTGTGTGCAAACTGTTGAAAACCATCAACAGGGCATGGATGGCAGAGTTCTTGGAAACAAACAGACTTCAGGATGACAGACAGCATGGTTTTGTGAAGGGAAGGCAGTGATAGACAAATCTTATAGATACTTTCAGCTCAGTTGCAGACAAAGGATAAGGGTCAGGCAGTGGATATCTTGTATTTGGATTTCAGTAAAGCTTTTTATGTGTAATACTTTTATTGAAATTTATTAATATTTTGAGACATGCAGGCAATACATATATCTTATAACAATAATTTTAACACAGTTTCCGGTACATGTGGATCATTTTGGCTGTGTATAATCATTGTTCATGTCTGTTTCCTAAACAATGTACCAGTCGAGATAGTACTTGCACACAACTTTAAAACAACAACAAACATCAATATGTGATTACCTTTGCATGTCACATTAGTGCACAGAGTGGAAATGTGCATTATGTGGAGTATTTCATCTGAAGAGAAATTGACAGTTTATATTTGTCTTAGTTATAACACCTCTGTTTGTATAATTGATCCAACTTCTAACTGGTAATGAGTCAAGACGGACTCCCTATAGTCTCTTGAAATTGTCCTCTGTCCCATTAAGCTTTTGTGTAAGCCTCTGTAAAGGTAGCATTTTGTGGGAGCATGGCTAGGAAGCTGAGGAGAGCAGACATGTTTAACTTCAACTCTTGGGAGAGCTGAATAGTTTTATTTAAATCTTGCTATTAACTTATTTTTTCCTACGATTTTTATCATTGGTGCCTTCTGTGAGATTGTGTGTGTACAGCTATGGGCAGACCGAAGGGATCAGCACCCCAGGCTGATTTTTTTAAAACCAAAAACCAACCCACCAGCCACCAGCAAGCAGGCTACAGATCCACCATCTGCACAACAACCCCACGTGGGCGGAGAAGTGACCTTAGCAACCATAAATAAGACTCTTACACAGTTCTGCAGAAGTGTCCTGGATGTGGACAGAAAACTAAATGGTCTCCCTGGTAGTCACAACACTAGAGAACAGAATGGATGTTGTGCAGTCCACCACCAAGAAGGCTGACTCCATTGCGGGGAAAGCCAGTGACATCATGGTGAAACTTATTCAAGAAAACACTCTGCTGTGGAAGAGGTTGGAGGTCATTGAAACCATGTCTTGGGCTTGCCACTTGCGGTTGGTTGGCTTGTCTGAAGATGCAGAGGGTGATGACCTAAAAGCTTTGTCAAAACCTGGCTGGGTAATGCTTTGAACATTGCTGAGAAAGAGTGTCTTCTTAAACTAGAAAAAAAGTATTGCATTACCCCATGGAAAGCCACATCAGGGTCCAGTGTGAGTACTGTTTTAGTGGTGAGTGCTGGAATTGGAGTGAAAGAAGTCCTTAAGGTGGCTTTACAGCAGCAGGGTGCTTTTTCAATGACACTAAAGTAGCCATTTATCCAGATTTAGCCTATAGTACCCGGCTAAGAATGAAACAATTTGTTGATTTCCATCAAGACCTGAGGGATTTGGAAGTACGCCACAAAATGTTAGTGCCAGCCAAGCTGCTGGTGATGGAAGGGGATGGTACTTTCATATTCTGAAACCCAAAAGGATGCTGCAAAAATGTGTAGCCTAGAAGTTAGTTAGTTAAAACTTTATTTTTTGACAGAGTAAGAACTTTAGGCCTAGTGGACCTATTTACAAAGTTGTCCTGTTAAAACATTCATACATTTCATACAACATACTTATATGATAGGATGTACTTCATAGAATACACACAGAACATATATGCCACATACCAGCTGGAAATGTATAAACAGGAGACAATAGAAATATGAGACCATCTAATAAAATCTAAGTGCAAGTGAATGCTTCAGTATAAATTTTGTTAACAGGTGTTTTAAACATTCTGAGTTTTGGTAGATTTCCCAATGAAAGGGGAATTTCATTCCAAATTTTAGCAGCGTTAAACTGAAATGTCATGTTGCCATATTTTGTTCTTATTTTTGAAAGTTTAAAACCTTGATGTAGTCAGTGCTCTCCAATATATTACCTCCACAAACCATATAAAAACTACAAATAGGTATCTGCCTCTATCTCCAAAATCAAACAAAGGGGCAGAGAACACTGCAGAGCAGGACACTGCAGCACAGGAGCTAGCACAACAAAACTCACCCAAAACAGGAACCAAAACAAAGCAAAAAGGAAATCCAAAAAACTTCTTATCATAGGAGATTCCATGATTCGGGGAGTCGATACCTATCTCCAGCCAGGTGTAATGGTCAGATGTCTCCCAGATACATCTGCATGGACAGACACTGACAGCATTGCTAAAATTGTTCAGGAAGCAGGAGAAAACATTGATGTCCTGGTACACATAGGGACTAATGATCTCGCCATTCAGTCAGTTGTGGAGACCAAGGAACACCTGACCAGGCTGGGTGACAAACTATCATCCATTTCATCTGGCATATCCTTCTCTGAGATCCTGCCAGTCTGGAAGAGGGGGGCAGATGGACAGAATGTCAGAGAAGGGGAGATAGGGGAGCTAAACATGTGGCTCTAGGGCTGGTGCCAGGAAAAAGGACACACATTTGTAGGTAACTGGCAACAGTTTTGGGAGCGAAAGTTCTTTAAATTTGATGAACTGCATCTGACTAAGGAGGGAGTCAGTGCATTTGAGCAGAAGTTTGACATCTTTGCAGAATATTTAAACTAGCAAATGGGTAGAGGGGTGCAGCACCCCATAAGTCGAATGGAAAGAACACCCCTCCCCCTCAGCTAGTGGTCAAACAGGAGTTCAGCATGTTTGCAGTTCATTCGCATCACCAGGTAAGGAAAAAGGTCCAGCTCCCCATACGATGTGCAGGGGAAATGCCAGACCTCACCCAACAACTAACATACCAAAATCTAGCCAATGGAAAATCATGTACACAAATGCTTGTAGTCTGGGAAACAAGATCCCAAACCCGCAGACAATAATGACAGAGGCTAAACTGGACATAGTAGTAATTAGCGAGATGTGGTTTACCAGTAACCACACTTGGGAGACTTCAGTACCTGGCTATGTACTGTTCAGAAGAGACCGAGGTGCAAAAGGGTTGGAGTGGCCCTGTATGTCAATGAAAATATCAAAGCTACAGAAATTCAGAATACACATAAGGACCCAGAAGAACTGTGGGTCACCCTGGAAACAGGAAATGGGACAGCCATAAGAACTGGGGTTGTCTACAGGCCCCCAGACCAGGGGGAGGGCATGGACACATTACTGTTAGAAGGTATACAAAACATGACAGCTAAAGGGGAAGTTCTGATAATGGGAGACTTCAGCATGCCAGATACAGATTGGTCAATACCAGCAGAAACATCTGCCAGAACTAGACACATGGTGGATTCCCTGCAGGGGAGGGCCTCAAACAACTGGTACAACAACTCACAAGAGATAGGGCTATCCTAAATCTAGTACTGACTAACAGGGAAAGGATCACAGATCTCCAGGTAATGGTTCAATCTGGCCACTACAACTAAATCATCGTATTCCAAGGGAAAAATATGGGACTTCAGAGGAGCTGACTTTGATAAGATGGCCAACAGAGTTAAGCTAGCCCTGGCAAAAATAAATATAGGTGAGGGGGTACAGGCAAAGTGGGCAAGCATTAAGGATGCAATACTTGAAGCAACATCCCATTGTGTTAGAGAGAAAAGGAAATGCAAAAGAAGAAGGAAACCACTTTGAGTCTCAAAAACAGTAGCAGTAAAGGTCAGAGCCAAAATCCTGGCCTTCAGAAAATATAAGGGGACACAGCAGGATGAAGATAGGGAGGCATACCAAACTTCCCTAAGGGAAGCAGGGAAGGCAATAAGGCAGGCAAAAGCCCAAACCAAGGAAACACTAGTACAAACAGTAAAAGAAGGTGACAAGACTTTCTATAGATACATTAGTGAAAGTAGAAAGTCTAGAGGGGGTATTGCGAAGATCAAAGGAGATAAGGGGGCGTGTGAGGAGGAAGACCATGTAAAAGCATCTATCCTAAATAGATACTTCTGCTCAGTATTTACTGAGGAGAAGGTAGGGCAGGGCCCACTGCTCAGCACCATGGACACGGGGGGAGGGAGGTGAGCACTAGTCCCTTCACAAAAGAAAAGGTCCTACAAGAGCTCGATAAGCTGAGGGTCGACAAGGCAATGGGACCTACATCCCAGGGTACTAAAGGAGCTAAGGGTGGAACTAGCAGAGCCATTTTAAGAACTGTTTAGTGAGTCTCTGAGCACAGAAGAGGTCCCAGAAGACTGGAGAAAGGCTCATGTGATCCCGCTGCACAAGGTGATAGCAGGGAGGAGGCAGGGAACAACAGATCAGTCAGTCTTACCTCAGTAGTGGGCAGGATTATGGAGGCACTCCTTAAGGAAAGGATAGTGCAACCCCTGGAATCCATAGGAGCACAAGATCCAAGACAGCATGGGTTTACAAAAGCAAGGTCCTGTCCAACTAATTTCATAGATTTCTTTGACTGGGTAACCAGAGTGGTGGACCAGGGGGAGCAGTTGATGTTGCCTACCTTGACTTCAGCAAAGCTTTCGATACTAACACATAGAAGATTGATTAATAAGCTGGGTAGGCTCAGGGTGGGTCAGAAGTTGGTCAACTGGGTGGCAAACAGATTGATGGGCAGAAAACAGAGTGGTGGTAAATGGTATACAGTCAGAAGAGATGCTAGTCACAAGTGGGGTACCTCAGGGATCAGTCCTGGGGCCAGTCCTCTTTAATATCTTCATCAGTGACATTGCAGATGGACTGGAGGGTAAGGTTTGTCTATTTGCAGATAACACCAAGATCTGCAACTGAGTAGATGATCCAGATGAGGTGGGCAGAATAAGAAGAGATCTGGATAAACTGGCAAAATGGTTGGAAGAGTGGCAACTGGGGTTTAATACAAAGAAGTGCAAGATCAGGCACATAGGGAAGAGAAACCCTGAAGTCACCTATAGGCTGGAAGAGGAGTTGCTGGCAGTCACAAGGGAAGAAAGAGGCTTGAGCGTCATCATCACCGATGACCTGAAGTCATCCAAGCAGACCACTAAAGCAGTAGGTAAGGCTAGGGGGATGTTAGGGTGTATTAGTAGGGGTATCACAAGTTGGAAGAGGGAGGTAATAATCCCTCTTTACAAGACACTGGTTAGGCACCATCTGGAGTATTGCGTGCTGTACTGGAGACCACACCTTCACAAGGACATTGACCAAATTGAGGCAGTCCAGAGAAGGGCAACTAAAATGGTGCAGGGACTGCATCATAAAACATATGAGGACAGATTAACAGAGCTCAATATGTATACCTTAGAGCAAAGGAGGGAGAAGGGTTATATGATCAAAACATTCAAACACCTAAAGGGCGTTAACAAGGTGAAAAAGTCTAACATGTTTCGGTATAAGAAAAATAGCAGGACAAGAGGACACAGCATGAGAATAGAGCGAGGTCGATTAAGGGGTAATGTGAGGAAGTTCTTTTTCACAGAAAGTGTGAAGGATGCATGGAACGGCCTACCTCAGGAAGTGGTGGATATGAATACAGTGCAGGGCTTCAAACAGGCATGGGATAGGCATAAGGGAACAATACAGATGAGTATGAATAGATAGGCTATTGACAGAGCAAAGGCCAATGGCACATTTACAAGGTAGAAAAAGAAATGGGCAGACTGGATGGGCCTTGCGGTCCTTATCTGCCGTCAACTTCTAAGTTTCTATGTTTCTATGTTACATCCCTTTAAATGGTGTCTTTGGGCATTTGTTTCATGATCAATAAGTAGATTTCCCTTGATCAAGTCATTTTTGACTTTGTAAACTAATGTTGAATATTGTTTCTTCCTATGAAGGGGCAAACTGTCCCATTGTAGCTGCTGGTACATGAAGCAATGATGGGTTTTGAATGGACAACCCAGGGCGAACCTAGCAAGTCAGTTATATGGGGTCCACGACTGGAGCCCGACAAAAAATTTGTCGAATGCCCCATCAGCGACACTGGCAGGTTGACTACATTCTGCAGTCAGCTGCCAGTTCGCACTGTAATTCCTTGTTTTCTTTTGGGGGGCTTCATCCCCCAAACCCACCACGTGGGGAGCGCCACATCCCCCCCACTTAAGAATTCTCAACTCCAGTCTGAGCTAATTGGGGGGTGCAGGACCCCCAACAGATAGCGCTGGGTTCCAGCGGGTCTCCCACAGTGGCATGGCACTGTAGTCGCTATGGGGGACCTCGCTGGTGAAATGTCGCTGTCGGGGGGGGTAACCAGGTTATATGAATAGTTGACTTTTTCCAGAGTTCTTTGCCCTACAAATCTGTAGACGGAGTTGCCATACTCCAGGACCGGTACGATAAATTGGACAGCAATCATGTTACGCATTTGTGGCATAACTATGGATGTAGACCTCTTCAATGCACCTATTCTGGCATTAACCTTTCCAGTATTGTGTCAATGTGTTCACCAAATGTCAGACAGCTGTCCAATTCTACGCCAAGCTATTTGTATTTGCTTGTTGTTACAAGTTTGTGTCCTTCCTGCAGTACACACACACACACAATATATATATATATATATATATATATATATATATATATTTCCCTCCAAGTACGTAACTTGTTTTTTAGTTCTCAGTACCAGCTGTGAGTTGCATGTCAAAGTCCGTCTGCAGTTTTGTCAGCATTACATCAGGTGATCTGGCTGATGCCAGTAGCACATTGTCATCAGCACATAGTCTAATATAGGTATTTTGTATGTAATCAGGTAAATCATTGACATATATTAGAAATAATAGTGGCCTCAGGATGGAACCCTGGGGAACACCTTTTGTTAGATAGCTCAAGTCTGATAGATGTTCTTTTATTACCACTCTCTGGGTTCTGTGATGCAAATATGCTCTAAACCAACCAATTGGAACAGGAGCCATTCCAATTTTCCCCAATCTGGTGAACAATATTTCATGGTTCACCAGGTGAAACGCTTTTGACAAATCGATGAACACCGCGCCCGCGGACTCCTTGGTATCTAGTGCCTGAAGCAGGTGGAGAAGCACAATCAGGAAGAAGAACTAAAATTCTTAAAGTTTAATATGCTGGGCACATGAGTACTATGGCTTTGGAGATTGAAAGGATTCTGTTTAGGACCAGCGACATGTTTTCTGGTCTAGGGCAGACCACCTTATTTGTCTGGACGACAGGTAGCATGGGTTTATCATGGGGAGATCTTGTCAAACCAACATGGTTGACTTCTTTGACTGGGTTACAAGGTCAACATGGTTGACTTCTTCAACTGGGTTACGAGGCCATTGGACAGGGGCAGGCGGTGTACATCCTGTACCTGGACATCAGCAAGTACTGAGCCCTGTGGGACCCCGCAGACTACAGGTCTGGGTTTGGATAGTTCCCCCTACCACCACTCTCTGGTTCCTGTCCTGCAGTCAGTTCTTGACCCACACCAACATTCTGTCCCCTATTTCCAGGTACAGTTCTGGTGCTCATATCTGAAGGAGGATATCAAACTACTGGAGGGGGTCCAGCAGAGGGCAACCAAAATGATCCAGGGAATGGGGGTCAGAACATATGAGGAGAGACTGAGGGAGCTCATCATGTATTCTCTGGAGGATAGAAGAGAGAGGGGGGACATGATAGAGACCTTCAAGTATCTTAAGTGCATAAACAGGGTTGGATCAGAGGGCATCATTAACTCAAGAAAGGAGGTTACAACAAGGGGGCATAGCCTGAAACCAGTGGGGGTGTGACAGGAAACTCCTGCCACTCTAGAGGACCGACCTTTCCTTAAATCTGTTGCAACAGTTCTTCTATTTCTTAGCCTAATCTATCCTTTACAGTGTCTAGTGCATAAGGTTGCCCACCTATGGACACCCCTTTCCCTTTCCCTTTCTTGACTATGCTTTAGTGTCCTCTTTAATTCTCCTTTTCCCTCTCAGGTCCTCATACAGGGAGGTTATTGTGGTGACCACCAAACGTATATAAAACAGAAATACAAAATCACGCATGCCTCCACAATACAAAGCATCATGGGCTGCATATGAAATCATCACAGAATATTATGCTGGTTCAACTTTAAACAGAAATGCATGGTGCCGAAAGGCCTCTCACACAGTTTGCAAAGGGTGCCAACAGAAGACATAGACACGTGTTTTGTCCTATTAAGACTCATCAGTATGCCTCATCTGTTTGACACCCCAGTGGAATAAACCAGTTACCCTAAGATGGTCTAGCTAGGTTATGTTGTGGTGAACCCAATTAAGACAAAAAACTGTTTAAAAGACAAAGAACCTCTGTGCATGAGCACTGAGGCAATGGTTACCTCAAAGGGCATTTGGCCAGGAAGCTAAGTTTCAAAGAAATACAAAATCACACATGCCCCCACAATGCAAAGCATCATGGGCTGCATATGCAAATCACCACAGTATATAAAACAGGTTGTGTTTATTATTGTTAAATTTAGTATGTAATAGCACTATGTCATAAAATACCTTGATCTATATCCTTGAGATATCAGGGATAATCCCTGATAAATGGAAGGAGGCGAGGATAGTCCCTGTTCTGAAGCAGGGCAATCCTAAACTACCAGACAACTATCGCCTGATTGCTATCCTCCCATCCCTTGGTAAACTCCTAGAAAAGGTGGTGGCCGAGCAACTCTCGGAATACATCCACACCCATGATCTGTTGTCCCTGGCCCAGCATGGCTTTCAAAAGGGATATAGCACCACAACCACCTTGATTTCGGTTACATCAAGCATCAGGTCAGCCATGGACCAGGGCAAACTCTCGGGTGCCATATTTATTGACTTGTCAAAAGCCTTTGACCTTGTTGACCACAAACTACTCGGAGCACAGCTATGGTCACTTGGACTCTCTCCCCATGCCATGAAATGGCTAATGGGTTACCCGAATTGTAGAAAGCAGTGTACCTGCTTCAACAAGGTCCTCTCTGAGCCCAGGGCAGTGACCTCAGGAGTCCCCCAGGGCTCAGTGGTGGGCCCTCTCCTTTTCTCCCTCTTTATTAACCAACTACCCATGGTGGTCTCCCACTGCCGAGCCACCTTGTACGCGGATGACCTGGTGATAGTGGCTCATTCTCATAATGCCGTCACCCTAAACCAGTGCTTGTCTGATGATTTCAACAAAGTCTTGTCCTGGGTTACTAACCACAAACTGGTTCTGAACCTGAAAAAAACACAGGCTATGCTCTTTGGTTCCACAGCCAAAATCAAAGCCTCATTGGCCTTGCTCAACATCACTAGTGTGGATGGCCCCTCGCTGCCTACAGTGACCTCAATCAAATATCTTGGGGTTAACCTCGATCCCCAACTTGACATGGGGAGTCATATCCTAAACATCTGTAGGACAACGAACAGCAAGCTTGGCCTGGCCTATAGGGCCAAGTACAACCTAACTCCCGCAGCTAGACTCGCCCTTGAGAGAGGAGTGCTTCTTCTCTCCCTCAGCTATGGATTTCACTTATTTGCTCAGTCCCCCCAAACTCATCTCACTCGGTGGAACACGGCATATAATAACATCTGTCATTTCACTCTAGCTGCCCCCCGACTCGCCCACCATTGTAAGCTATATGACAAACTCCGCTGGCTCCCCCCAGCCAAATACCTGGAATTTGGGGTTGGAAGCTTCTCAGGGAAAGTGGTTAATTCTGGCATTCCCCAGGGATTGGCTCTGCTTCTTCCAAAAATGGACCCTACTCCCTACCACCTTAGGTCCCTGAATGCAGGGATGCTTAAAGTCCCCACCCACCCGTACTCTTATGGGGGACCATGACTTTGCTGCATATGCGCCCAGACTCTGGAACTCTCTCCCCGATCATGTCCGTTCGGCCCCCTCCCATCGGAGTTTTCGCACTTCCCTGTGGACTTTTCTGAAGTGAACATCAGTGTGTGACTGTCCCAAGCCCCCTTAGAGTAATGTATCATGCTGACGGAATCCATCCAAGTTATCACTGCTACTGCTGTTGATACTTTCCGTAGCCTTAATTGATTAATATCTACTCTATTCTCAACTACTAATTTTCCCCAATTTGTGGGCATCTTCTGTGTCCACTGCACTGCTCTATGGACACGGGTTGCTCTGCCTACTCCCATCTGTACTGGTGGTACATTCCACTCCTCAGTACTCTGGTACTGCCAACTTGTATGTCTTAATATACTGCTGACCTATATACATAACTGGCAACTGAGTCTGCTTGTTCCCTGGTTTTGCCTACTAAAAACTTAAGTTACATGTTACTAAGCTGCACTGTGGATCATACTGCACTCATATAAAGTTTCTCCTATCGTCAATTATGTATTTCTTCCATACGTTGTACTATTGTTGATTGGTGTTTTCCTTTTTCTCACGTTTTATTATTTCATGTAATATGCTATTCCATCCTTGTGTTACCTTATCTGTATTCCACATGTTGAACTCTCCTGGGTCGTTCCTGAAAATAGGCATAATACTTGTCTAGTGTACTTACCCGGTAAACAAAAGCTAAATAAATAAATATACCTTATGTTTATGAAACCTATAAATATTGAAAATACCATGGCACTAGGTGTTTTTGATAATGGTAAAAATTACTAGGTGACTATGATAGAAATTAAGTTAGTTGTGCTATTTAAAATGCATGTAAATTGCTGTAAGCTGAACAAGTCTGAAATGTCATGGTGATTTGCAAATATCCCATGATGCTTTGCAATATGGAAGTATGTATGATGTTCTATTTCTTTGAAACTTGATTTGTTGCCAGTGACCTTTGGGGTAACCCGTGTTTCAGTGTTTCTGCACTGAGGTTCTTTCTTTTTAGCTTGTTTTGTTTTTTTTTCTTTTTGAGCCCCCACTACCCAAGCAAATGGGGCCCACATAGGGATGAAGGGTTTTCAGTGAAAAGTGGTTAGGTCAGAGACCAGTGTCAGTTGGTGCTAGCTAAGTGCAGAGAAAGGACATTCATAGTCTGTTGCTGCAAACTGATGTACTGAAGAAGGAATATGCTATTGCTAAAGCTTATTTTCTGTATTATGAATAAACATCACACAGAGATTGTGTGTTGAACCTGAAGTTTGGTGCCTGGTCCATCTGTTATCCCACAACCCTTCCACAGGGGGATAGATTTAAGAAGGAAATGAGGAGGCACTTTTTCACTGAAATGGTGATGTCGGGGTGGAACAAGTTGCCAGAGGAGGTAGTTGCATTAAATATGGTGGCTAATTTCAAGGGGGAGTGGGATAGAGTGAAGAAGAAAATTAGGGCGGGAGGAGTCATTACTGGAATCTGGAAGGGAGAGGGTAGTAGGGGTGGGAGGGATGATTCCAGGGGGGCAGCTCCAAGGAACTAAACAGAGCTGCACACTTAAGCAGAAGTGATAGACCATTATGGCCTGTTTCTGCTGGCAAATTCGTATGTTTGTATGAACATATTTCTTTATTGAGTTTGGAACTGTGCCATATAATGTAAAATGGTGTCTGGGAACTGTGCTGGTTCTAGCTCTCTGGATGCCCCCCTCTCTCCATATGGGACCCAGATAATACTGTACTTATCAATCTGCAATAGTGCAGCCATATGCACATTTATGCTCCTAACTATCTGAACATGCATGTCAACTGTTCTCAAAATCAGTTGCGTAGCTTGGACATTGCTCAGCATTATTAATTGTTCACAGCTTATTTCCTTTTACTCCTTTCAGTTTTGTTAAAAGTTATGTTTTTCAAAAAGCTCACAGTTTGAGCTGTTTATTACACTAGATGCAGTAGTACTTACTATATTACTTTGTTGTGTGCAAGTCCATATTCATTTTTGTGAAGTATGCCTAAGTGTACTTATCTGTTGCTTCTGTTTTGCAGCTACAGTACATGTTGCTATAAAAGTATTGGACATTTGCACAGTTTTTGTACTAATGTTTTACTAAGATTTGGCTTGTGTCAGGGGAAGATATTGAGTTACAGCTCCTATTATAAGTATAGTACCTATTTTGACCTAATGGGTGTAATGATTTTAGGGAATCCTATGCAGAAACTGAACTACTTAGGCACGAAGGGCTCTGTGGTTTCTAGTAACATTGTGTTACTATTCTACTTATATGCAAAACCTTTGCCATCCCTCTATGTAGCACTGATCTGGAAGTGTCCTAACATGTTCCTTATTACGAGACTGCCTTTTTTATTACATGTAATTTTCTATTGTCATAGATCTATGTGTGTCATGCATACAATCAATAACATTTAAAGAAAAAAAGGTAGCATTTTGCATATCATATGTGTACCCACTTCCCCTGTACATTTTAAACAATATTCACATATACTGGGTATCAACCTAAGTAGCTTGGCTGGATACAGATCTATACAAGTAATTACATGATCTGCTGTAATCTTTTGGCCTTCGCACAAATTCTTGCATGTGCTACTGCTCTATCCCACCTCTCGTGTCAGCTCTGTGTCCAGGTCCCCTGTCTAGGCTTCCCTATAATCCTTGTTGGGGGGCATACTATTGTGTATTAATCTGTAAAACACTGACAATGGCTTGGAGCCTCGCTGTGGCTTGAAGATATTATTTTCCAACAGGGAAAGCTGCGTTCAGTGAATTCCCCTTCATCTGTTAATAACAGACCCCTAATGCTTGGATAAACAAAAAAGATGTTGGTAGACATCATCGCCTGTTTCCTCAGGTCCCCAAACAACACTCCACCCTCCTCCACCAAATTCTGTACTGTACTAAGGCCCAGTTTCTTCCATTTTAACAGATCCTGGTGCTCAAAGGCCATGTATCACTTTTTCCTCTTGAAGGCCGGTGTCAAGCCCACTCTCGACGAGATCCCAGGCTCTTGTTTGATAAACCTATGGTCCTTCATCCACATCTGTAGTGTTAATTTAGTGACCGATTCTTAATCTTGGTCTGGTAATATCCTCCCAGGGCAGGGCTCAATACCTTGTCCATTAGGGAACTACCCCCCAGTTCCTGTTCCTCCAGCTACCTCTACAGGGCCAATCCCCCCTCCCAATATGTGCGGGAGGGCTAGGCCTCCTTTCCCATATGGGGATTGTAAGGTAGAATACCTTATCCTAGCTGGTTTGCTTCTCCACAAGAACTGGTGGAACAGGCTGTTAATCTGCCATAATAATTTTTGAGGCATCTCTATAGGAAGGGCTTGCAGCAAGCAGAGGAGTTGGAGAAAAACACGCATCTTTAGCATGTTCACCCTACCAATAAGTGACAGGGTAGCCTAGTCCATCTTTCCAGATCTTCCATAATTTTGCAAGTCGGGGGGGGGGGGGGTGATTTGGCACATACAGTTTATTACGGTGCTTAGGGACGTTGATACCCAAATATTTTTATGTGGATACTTCCTGCAGTTGTGGATCTCCCCTGGCCCCTAACCCTACCCCTCCCAAGATACAGAATTTCACTTCCTCGAAATAACTATGTGTCTTGAAATAGCTCCATAAGCCTACAACAGGGCTTCTATCTTTGGGAGAGCCATATGCAGACACCTCACATACAAGAGGAGATTGTTCATGAAGAAACTTTGTGCTCAACGTCTGCTACTCTGAATCCCTCCGTTTCTTTGTCCATTCTCAGAGCCACTGCTAGGGGTTCTGATGTCAGGACATACAACAGGGGTGACAAGGGGCAACCCTGTCAAGTTCCCCTATACAGGGGGAAGGGCCGTGTCAGACCTCTGTTAACTTGCACTTGTATCGTGGGCCTCTGTTCACTTGCACTTGCACCATGGGGGAGTTGTACAAGGCTACAACCCAAGCTCTAAAGTTTTCACCAGTCCCTGTGTGGCAAAGGACCTGATGTAGGTAACCAAACTCCACCTGGTCAAATGCCTTATTGGCATCCAAAGCGAGGATCCCTTCGGGTCCCCCCAGCCCTCCTCTGTCTCTGAAAACCCAGGTATGTTGTATACAGTGTCTGGCCATTATTAATATATTATTTTTTTAACATATAAGTGCCATTATGCCAAACATATCTAATTGATTTTGTTGACTGGGTGACCAAAGTAGAAGACCAGGGAGGGGCTGTGGACATGGCCTAACTAGACTTTAGCAAGGCATTTGACACAGTCCCGTACAAAAGATTAATAAATTAGTCAGCCTTGGAGTGGGTCCCAGGGTGGTAGCCTGTGTAAAACTCTGGCTGGACAACAGGACACAGCGGGTAATAGTAAATGGAGTCCACAGTGAAGAAAGGAGGGTTACTAGTGGGGTACCACAGGGTTCAGTACTGGGGCCGGTCCTTTTTAATGTCTTTATAAGTGACATTGTGGAGGGACTGGAGGGGAAGGTATGTCTCTTTGCAAATGACACAAAGATCTGCAACAGGGTTGATACACAAGGTGGGGTGGAAAGAATGAAAAGGGACTTGGCAAGGTTGGAGGAATGGTCAAATGTATGGCAGCTTAGATTCAATGCAAAGAAGTGCAAAGTAATGCTCCTGGGAAACAAAAACCCAGGGGAAGAGTATACAATGGGGGGTGGGATACTGACAACAACAAAAATGGAAAGGGACTTGGAGGTAGTCATATCAGACGACCTAAAGGTGGGCCAGCAATGTGAGAAGGCAGTAAGGAGAGCTGGGGGGATACTGGGATGCATAGGGAGAGGCATCACCAGTAGAAAACAAAACGTTGTTGGCCCTCTGTACAGACAGTTGGTAAGACCACATCTGGAGTACTGTATGCAGTTCTGGAGACTCTGTCTCCGTAAAGACATAGACAGGGTGGAGGCAGTCCAGAGGAGGGCAACCAAAATGGTGTAGGGTCTGCACCAGAAGACATATGAAGAAAGACTAAAGGAGCTTAAGATGTATAGCCTTGAGGAAAGGAGGGAGAGGGACGACATGATAGAAACTTTCAAATACCTCAAGGGAATCAACAAAGTACAAGAGGGTAGCATCTTTCAAAAATAGAGATGTGCAAGAACAAGGGGGCACAATTTGAAGATAGAGGGGGGACGGCTCAGAGGTAATGTGAGGAAGTATTTCTTCACAGGGAGGGTTGTAGATGCATGGAACAGCCTTCCTGAGGAGGTCATAGAGTCAAAACAGTGGGGGAATTCAAGAATGCATGGGACAGACATAAGGCAGTTCTAGTGGTGGGTAGG
This sequence comes from Neoceratodus forsteri, assembly GCA_016271365.2. Taxonomy (NCBI): domain Eukaryota; kingdom Metazoa; phylum Chordata; order Ceratodontiformes; family Ceratodontidae; genus Neoceratodus; species Neoceratodus forsteri. The sequence goes on along the minus strand of CM057451.1, from coordinate 255,205,039 downwards.
AGGAAGTAGGCTGTTGGTTAACTAGGATCTGCAGCTTATCGGTTAGGTAGGGAAATGGGCAGACTAGGTGGGCCAAGTGGTCCTTATCTGCCGTCAAATTCTATGTTTCATTCCTCCTCATTCTGCATCTCCACTGCCCACCCCCCCCCCAAACATTGCTGTAGGAGTAATTAAAGCTGTGTTCCATTTTTTCAGTAATGGCCTTCTAGAAGGGCTGCAGCTGTTCGCAGGCCCATAAGTAATGGAAATCTGTTTTGACCTCTTTTTTGCAGCATCCACAAATTGGAGACACTCCTGGGTTGAATTTGTGTACAATTCTGGGCAGTTGGTAGTCTGTTAAGGAACTTGAACTGTGCATCCTATTATTTATTACATACTACAGTAGAGCCCCACATGCGTGCTACACATGGTCTCCTACCCTTTGTCCCAGATTTGGCATTTGAAATCCTGTTCCCAGCAAGCCTTAGTCATAACTGATACATTCTCCCCTAAATCTCTGCTCTGGGATGCCACTGTTGAGATGGTATCTGGTCAGAACCGCTACAGCAAATAAGCGCAGTCAAAAACCATGCAGTCCTAACAGCGCTGCACAGTTTCGGAGTTAGTATATCTAAATGGACCGCTTGGTTTTATACTGACTGTGCGGCGTGGTTATGGACTGTGTTGTTTTTGACCACACGGTCTTGACGTAGTGTCTGTTGTGGTTATTTTGGTAGGTTCCTCTCTTTTATTTATGATTAGCTGTTGTATGGAGGCTATACTCGCAGCATGGGGTGCCTCCTGTTCATTTGAAGCTATAAAATGCTTAGCTTGCAAGTATGCAAATAGGTGAGTGTTACTGTAGGTATTCCCAAGAGCTCCTTTAACTCATCAAATGTTTTATATTCAGCAAGGCCTTTGATTCAGTGCCTCACAAAAGAGAGGAAAAAAGGCTAGGGAACTTGAGACTCAGGAGTAGGGTATGGTATAACCAGATAGATAGGTAACTGGCTAGGGGACAGTTCTCATAGAGTCATTCTAAATGGCACATTCTTGGGAATCAAGGAAGTGACCAGTGGGGTGCTACAGGGGTTGGGTCTGGGACTGGTACTCCTCAACTTATTTATCTGCAATACTGAAGAAGGGCTTTAGGGAAGATATGGACCGTATTTCACCATTTTAAAGCCACCCCGAGTTGTAGCCACTCGTTTTAAAGCCTCGCAGATTTAATGTTTTCATAATTAAAGCCACCCTTGTTTATAAGCCTCAAGCATCAAATAATGACAACACTCAATAACTGCCCCCCCCCCACACACACACACATTGGTACTGTATACATTAATAAATATACATGATGGGGCTGAGTTGTTTAGTGAGATTTTACTTTGCTTTCTTTATAGTAATATATAGTAAAAGGTAGTATTTATTAGGTATGTGATAAAAAAAAATGTGAGCATCATGCCATACAAAAGCAAAGGCACAGTATTTGCAAATTGGCAAACTAGCAGGCAAGTAGCACTCCTAAACAGAATCAAATTTAGAAACATTAATCCAGCTCACAGTCACTATCTGGCTCACCCTCCTCCAACATATTCCCCAGCTGTATTAACTTTTGAGACAGCTGTCCTCACAGATTTGGAGAACCACTCAGGTTTGGGAAGTGTAAATGGTTTTAAGAACATCTCAAACCAAGAGTTACAGGCCTTATAGGAACTACAAAATAACCCACATTTGACTGTAAAACCAGCTGATAAGGGTGGTTCCATTGTACTGATGGACACTTTAAAATATAAGACTGAGGTTTCCCGACAACTGTCTGATGCAGCTTTTTATGCTGGGGTAAAATCTGACCCCATTGTGCAATTTGAGGAGGAGATAGATCAGTACCTTCATTCTGCTTTTGAAAGGGGCATTTTGTCATCTGATGCTTATGATTTTTTAAGAGTGGATTACCCCATCAGACAAACGATTTATGTTCTGCCCAAGGTTCACACGTCTCTTGTGGATCCCCCGGAATGCCCAATTGTGTCTTGGATTGGCTCATTAACTGAGCCCTTATCCAAATTTGTAGATGGACATGTTAAACATTTGGTGCCCGTGTTAAGGTCTTACATTAAAGATACAACACCGATTTTGGGTGTCCTGGGGGATCTACCGATGGAGCCTTTGTGGCTGTTTGTCACTATGGATTTTGAGGCCCTTTATTCAAATATCCCACATGATGGGGGGGTTAAGGGCCTTGAGATACTGGCTAGAGAATGGTACAACCTATGAACCAGACTTTATTGATTTGCTAATTGATTTATCAGAGTTTGTTCTGACAAAGAATTGTTTTTTGTTTCAGGGCCAATACTTTGTGCAAATCAAGGGAATAGCAATGGGGCTACTTTTGCCCCCACTTATGCAAATTTATATCTGGGGAAGTGGGAGTTAGATACTATTTTTAAAGAAAATACAAATCCCTTTTTTGACCAGATAGAGCTCTGGTGCCATTTTATTGATGATGTGTTGATGGTGTAGCATGGGAGAGTTCAACAACTAGCTGAATTTGTGCAATATT